>JASMMZ010000002.1:1016299-1154666 GCA_038502455.1 Anisogramma anomala | reverse complement strand
GGGGGACGTAAAGGAGGCGTTGAAGGGGGTGGAAGCGTCGATGGTGGGGCCTGAGAAAGTGGGATTTAGTGGTGGTGCGCAGGAGGTTGTCCTGGCTGTGTGATGGATGGGCTGCTGGGATTTTTCCCCCCGAGGGGTGTGTGCATGCGTTCTGGAGTATACGGATGGTTATGGGGGATGGGATCGTGTGGTGGATGGTTTTTGAAAGCAAAGCATGGGAAGGGGTCTGCGTGTTTGCATCTTGAAGTACTCAAGCATGCTTTTCAGACAGAATTCAACATGCATACATAATTGGCATTACTCGGGCCCAGCTACCAGCGATTTCTGAGTCGTGGTTTGCGGGCACACTGTCGCTGGTAGGGCTCAGGCTGACCTGTCTCTGCAGCTTGGGTGAGCAGGTGGGCGGCGTGAGGGTGAGGGTGAGGGTGGATGTGTCCCAGCGAGCGGAGAAAGGGAGGACGGACCTACGACCAGCAACACGAGTTGTCTAGAACGAATGAGCTTGTGGATCGGGTCTGGGACCGCCATCCTCCTACCCCTCCACACTTGCAGGCGCCCCTGCATTTTCACATCTGGTCTGCCATGATTGCCAACGGGTAATCTGTATGCATGCAATGCACTGCACTCTCGGCCCAAACAGGTGCGGGTATGGCAGCTGATCAAACAAACGTGCACGTTCCCTCAGCAGCTCGGATGTCAGGCAGTCTGGGCACGTTATGTGCAGACTGGGTTGACGTGAGTAATGATGGTGGCTAGTAATAGTACATGTTTTGTGGTGCCCGCGGCCTTGGCAGCCTCGCTTACGTAACCGACCCTCGGCAAATTACGTCACAGTCTCCTTCATGTGCGTAATGAAACAAAAAGAAATGTTTTCAAATGCAGATATGTGTATGGGGTTAGTAGGGGCGTCCAGTCGTCGGCATAGATTCAAGTAGCGCGTGCGTGCCTCATATACCTAGTACCATGTGCGCTTGCTCCCATTGCCACAGGGTGCATGCCAGGTTGAGGGCCATGACGTAGCTTAGATGTCAATGTGTTTCTGCTGTAGAAAGTAAAGTGACATGTACTATCGCTGAGGCGCTGCGAGTCGTGCCCAAAGGATATAGATTGAATGCCACTGTGTGAGCGGCAGGCGAAACATGGCAAGGGACCTATCGTGGGTATCTCGATATCTCGCTATCGTATCTCGGGGATCCATCATGAATCCCACCCTGCCCAGCTCATCTCCCGCCAACGTGGCTGGGCCTCGGGCCTCTGCACGCTGGCTGGCCGTCTAATCCACGCCTATTCTTGGACTCTTCGTAGACAACAGGTCGCATCCCATAATCAAATCACGGTGTTCTCGAGGTTCGGGAGGCTGTGCGGGCAGCATGCAGCATAGAATAAAGACCAGCAAAGGTCCAGGCGGTTCCAAAGGAAGGTGGGGGGGGGCTTTGCCGCCGAGGATCAATGGCAAGAATGGTTCCCAATGGTCCATTTTGACAGGGCCGCGACATGCGGGGGCGTTCAGCGCACCCTTTCAGGGGGGCGCTTAGGGCTTGCTGTCAACCTCAAACGACAACCCTGCCTTGCTTCCCCTTCTTGTTTCCTCGGCCAAGCCGCTTGCAGGACACGATGGCACTGCACCGCCAGACCTTTCCTATCGCGCAATGCTCCTGCAATCAATCTGGGCCTGCGCCCCGCTCCACCGTCAGAAGTCAGGGGGCATGCCGATGGCGAGAATGGCGAGAAGGAGACGCAGTCCAGGTGACAGGCAGGGCTTCTATATATCGTGAGCAGCCCCTAAAACCGCCTGCTCCTGCGTGTCCTGCTGCTCTGCTTTTGCCTCATCGACGGTCACTCCTTTACCGTTCACTTCATTCCCTTCACTCGCTCTTTTGGCTCTGGTCAGCTCGGCATTGATTTCCAAGTAGGCCAGACACTCCGTCAGCATGGTCGCTCGATCCGCCCTCGCAGTCCTTGCTACCTCCCTCGTCGGCCTTGCTGCCGCGGGCAAAACCGAGTGGTCCGGTAGCTTCAACGACCTCACCACCGACATTCTGGCCGACTGGTCCTGGTCCAACCAGGCCGGCCCCTACCAGTGGTACATCTTCGGAAAAGGGGCCACCACCGACTACGTCAACTTCGACGCCGCCTTCGCCAACCCGGACGACCCCTCCGCCACCAAGGGCGCCAAGATTTCCCTGACCTCCACCTCCTTCTGGAACGGCCAGACCATGCGCCGCACCGAGCTCATCCCCCAGACCAAGGACGTGGCCGCCATCACCTCTGGCACCGTCTACTACCACTTCTCGCTCAAGCGCGAGGACACCAACGCGCCCTCCGTCGCGCGCGAGCACCAGATCGCCTTCTTCGAGTCGCACTTCACCGAGATGTCCTACGGCCTGCCCGCCGGCGGCGCTGGCGCCGGCGACACCACCCTGCGCTGGAAGGCCGCCTCCAAGGAGCAGTGGAGCGTCCCCATGGAGGCCGGCGTCTGGCACAACTGCGTCTACGAGATCGACTTCGCCGCCAAGACCGTCGCCTTCTGGCACTCCACCGGCGGCGCCGCCCTCACCCAGGTCGTGGCCCCCGTTGCCGCCCCCGTCAGCTCCAACGGCGCCGACTGGCACGTCGGCGTGCTCGAGCTGCCCGTCGCCGGCGTCGCCGACACCGACGAGGACCTCTTCTTCTCCAACGTCTTCATCGAGAGCGGCGACCTGACCACCACCATCGGCGGCGCCGGCCCCGCCGCTGCCAAGCCCCCCGCCGCTGCCAAGCCCCCCGCCGCGGCCAGCCACCCCGCCGCTGCCCCGGCAGCGCCCGCGCCCACCGCCGCCAAGCCGCCTGCTGCCGCCGCCACCACCACCAACAACAACAAGAGCAACGCCGGCGCCGCTGGCCACTCCTACCCGGCCAAGCCCCCCTCCGTGGCGCCCACGGCCGCGCCCCCGTTCCCGACGGCCGCGCCCACCAAGTCGGCCCGTTGCACGAGGACCAAGACCGTCTGGGTCACTGCCCGCTAACGCACGGGGCCGGCAGCAGGCGGGAAGGGCGCGCGAGGGCGGGGGGTGGTGGTGGAGGGCTGATGGATGGAGAATGGAGGGCCCTCCCTGCCTGTCACCGCCGGCGAGCCGTAGGTCCACTCAAACTGCGCTGTATAAAGTTGGTTCCACATGTCCATATCGCTTCTCCCAGGCCAGCATTGTCGGGTCAGCCAGTAGAAATTCGCAGCTTGGGATTCTTGTGCAATGCATGCCGCGCGCGCTCCCCCCCACTTTGCTTTTCGTGTGTTCTCTATCGCCGTGACGGTAGCGCACTGGGGTGCCATATTCGTCTTATTCAATCCAGGAACGAACTTGCTCATTCTTACGAGGACAGCTTCTGGAAAGGAGAACGGCGGAGAGTATCTTCCATAGGACCCAAGTGGTCGTCGGTGATCAATGGACCCGTGCGTGGTCTGTGCTCTCGGGACCGACAACCAACGTGAGAGCTTGGGCAGTGTTCGCCCGTAGGCGAGAAGACTCCGTCCCGCCACCATCCGTTGATTTCGTGTCGGCTGGCTATACCCCATTCCCGGTGCCAAGTGCCAGTCCACTCTTCACTGTGGGACTGGTCGCCGGTCAGGCCCCACAGGTGCCACGGGTCTGATGGCGTGTTGTGCGACAAGTTCGCAAGGTCGCCGTGAATACGATGTATTCGTACATAACAGATGGGTTGTCGTTGGCCAATGGGCAGGCTGACTTGTTGGTTGTTTGTGGGTTTGTTGCTTTGATTTTCCAGTGCCAGGCATTACGAAGGAGTTGCTGCTACGAATATATGTAGATATTGGCGGGAACGATCAAAACCTGAATGGTTTTGTTGGAAGAGCAGTCAATTGCAGTACAGCCAAGTTGACTGTATTGACTGCAAGTCAATTGCAGTGTCGTGCCCAGTTCAATGCGAGGCACGAGCCAAGCAGTTTGCCCATACAAATTAGTGTGCAGACCGGCTAGCGGCCTGCCAAACTTCGAAGTAATACGTTTCCACTTTCAATGCAATACACCAGTTCCTTCGACCACGATTCGAATCGACTACGTTGCAACGATAAAGGCCTACGAACACAGTGGTTATTATAAGTTTTATACTAAAGCCACTTCAAAACGCTTGTTACGAAGCCGATATAAATTTGATGTCTTTATCCGTAAACATTTCCCAGAAGCAAGGCTCATTGTTTAATCAAAACAGACTTATAAAAACAAAAGCCTATTTTACAATTATATGTATTGTATACCTACAAAGTGAAAATATCTTTTTCGTTGATAGGCCTTGCCTGATAGGCCTTTTGACGTTGCAGCGTTGTCGATTTGAATCGGTCGATGTAACAGTAGTATTGCGTGGTCAAGTGTTGGATGTATTGTTCTAGGTTTGGCAGACTGCTAGCCGGTCTCCACACTAATTTGTATGGCCAATTACTTGGCCCGTGCCCTAGTCTGAATTGGGTACATACGGTACTTGATTTTACAGCCAATACAGTCTACCTACACAACAATATACTCAACTTGCAGTTAGTGTAGTCAACTTACTTAACAGTAAAGTTGACTGACTGCACTGCAATTACTACTGTTTTAATACAGGCGACTTTTTATTTTGTATACACACGTTAGTATAGTCGACCAGTTATTTTCAATAGCATTTAAAATGCCGCGTCGTTTACCGGCTGGACCCCTGTCAATTTCGTAGCCAAATTGACCCTAACTACCTCCTTTTGCTATATGGGATTGAGTTTCGACTTCATCAACTTCTACATACAAGTTTTTCGTTACAGACTTGTACAAACCTGGAACTTAGTCGTGTGTAATGATCACACTAAATACCCGTGAGTAAATAGAAGGTGTCAGGGGGTTTATGTTAGCAGTAAGGTAGCAGAGGTAACAAAGGTGCAATATCAAGAAGATGTTTGTTCGTGCTGTAGAGTGATCACTAGCCGTTAGGCTATTCAGATGTGTAGACTGAATACTTAGATTGACAACTGAAGAGCTATGAAGGAAATACTATCTGTGTGGTGATGACCGTGTCCTTATGTATCCGTGCCTTCATACCGTCTTCAGTACTGGACCGCTGGAGTCGCTGTCGGTCCCATCGGTCCTTCCCTGTCCGGGGTTGCTGACATAAGAGAAGTTCCCCGCCTGATGCTAGACTTCAGGTTTTCTAGTGGCGCAGTGTTGCATACTGGCCTGCTTCCTGGCCCAACCTCTGTCTGGGTTATAACAATAACCTAAGGCGTAGAGCCACCTTCTCGGTAACGCCGTTAGCTGCATTAATAGCAGTGATAGCGGCAACGCTAATATAAAGGGTAAAAGCGATGGAGAGAATACAAGGAACGTTACGGCGTCACCCTTTCCTTTTCCTTTTAATAGTAAATAAGTACCTCTTTTTGCCAAGCCAGCACGCCCGACTATAGTATAGTACATTATATAATAATATTATTTCTTTTTGAAAAAAATCGTAAAGTAACAAAATGAAGATAAAATGCAAAGTGGGAAACCTCAGTAGGGTTAAAGTCTATAAAATAAAAACTAAAAATATATTAGAAGTAGTACGAAATAATAGATCTAAATAAAATTAAAATGCGGAAAGGGGCGCAAATAACGGGTTTCCAATCGTTCGAAAATGTCAAAACGGTACAATTATATAAGATAAAACAAAAAGATAGGGCATAGAATATTAGCCTTAATAGGGTTATAAAACCTTCTTGATAATACCAATAAAAAGGGTTTTTGTCGATATTAGCGTCTTCAATACACTATTCGAAACGCCTTTAATCTTTACGTTTACTAGGTTTGTTTTTCCATCAATCTATAATATTTCCTCCATTTCACAGCACTGTAATGATCACACTAAATACCCGTGAGTATGTAGAAGGTGTTCAGAGGGTTTATGTTAGCAGTAAGGTAGCAGAGGTAACAAAGGTGCAATATCAAGACTGTGTTCGAGTGATGATCAGAAGCCGTTAGGCTATTCAGGTGTGTAGACTGAATACTTAGATTGACAACTGAAGAACTATCTAATGAAGCTATCTAAGGTGGTGATGACCATGTCCTTATATCTAGTTCCTTCAGTTGGTACCCATACTGGGGGTGCTCCAGTATGAGGTTTGCGGGATCACTGGTGGTGATCCAAGTGATCCAAGTGAGCCGGTGATCCAGGTGATCCAAGTGATCCAGGTCACGTGACTTCTGCTGAGTCGTCCGTTGTCCAATTGCCGTGCCGTACATGGGAAATGTGCTTTGTAAGCGTAGTGGGGAACATGCAGCGTCAGAGGATCCAACTGCAGTTCGTGTCATAACAAGCACTTATATAACTCGCATAGAGGTATAATATCAATTGTTAAACTTTCTTCACTTATAATACCAAATCTAACCAGATATTAGTAAAGAGAAAAAGACGTAATATATATAGAAGAAGAAAATAGGGTTTAATTTAAGGTTAGAAATAATTATCCGAACCATTCTCATTATAGTAATTCTCGAATCGAAACCTTTAACCATGCGATAAATTTCTAAAGATAAAAAGCTTTGAATAACCCACTTATATTTTGTATAATATTAATAAATAATATTTCTATGAAGAGTAAAGCCGTTTCAGATCGGTATTTAGTTATCGAAGACTAAAACGAGCCCAATATACGAATTACAATTGATATTATTAGTAAAGAAACCGTTAGTAAAAACAGATAGCTTTATTTTACGTATATTTAGCAGTATAAATTGTAAATAGCGCTTTGAATCATGTATTTCTCACGTAATTCGTTTGTCAAACGCTTTATATACATCATTCAACGGGACTGTTGGTTATTACGCGGAGACCAAAAAGTTTAAACCCGTTTTTAATTATACTACTAAGACAACCTAAGCTCTATGTGCCCGTTAACACCTATATTAGTCGGACCGTTTCACGTTATTTAAGATGACAAGGGGAAATTTATTTAACTATACTTTCTACATGAAGCTTAACATACTGTTTCGAAAAGTAATCGTTATGCTATTAAAGTCGATTATATTGTTTTCCCTTAAGTATATCTTGTGTTTCTCGTTTAAGCCATCTTTTAAAAGTTTTCTCTTTTCGTATATAGAAAACGACGCATTATATTATGTTAATAAATCGTTCATTTTTATAACTATTAATGTAAATCCGTTAAAATAGGCTATTAAAACAAATAAATACAGGTTGAAGGTTAAGCTAGTAATTTCGAGTAACTCCTTATAATATCTTTAGTAAGTAATATACTAGTAAATACAACTTTAACGAGGCTGTGAAGCGGTTTTATAATATATAAAATCGTTTTAAATAGGTCATATTTTTAAAAACCTGTAGGTATTTCAGTGTAAAAAAATTATTCAAACCGCTTTCTAAATTATATTGGAACCTACGTAATATTACAAAATTCATCGTATAAACTGTAAAATTTATTTAAAAAAGTTACAAACGTCAAACTCAAATGGTAGCTAACCCATTATAAAGTAAGCGATTGTATTATAATATATTTTTTACCATCATTATTATACTCTTTTACAAACAGGCGGGCTTTTTCGTTTAGATTTCCCATTTTATCTTTAATTTTATTTATAAGGCGAGTGTAAAAAATTTATAGGCGCCGTAAACCGTTTGGTCAAACCGTTGAAAGCGAAAAACGCCTTATTTGATTAAAGTAGAAATTTCCGTTTGAGTAAATTAATCAAACGCAGCGCCTAAAGCGGTGATAATACCTTTACGATAGAGTTTTAAGCTAAATTCACGGTTTACCACCTCTTTATAAGTAATAAAAGAGTATGCGACAAAGTTTTAAATACGTTTTTTGACTTTTGAACTAAGGGGGCGTCCATGGAAGCGAGGTACTAGTAATATTAGTATAAATAAGCCGCTTTCATATAGTGGTAATCGGTTGAAAATACGATTTGGGGGCTATATTAAAATTAAAAGCTATTTATATTTGTCGTTGTCAAATTATTTTCGTTGGTAATTTTAATCGGACTACGGTTTACGGCTATTTTCATTTTACTTTTTCTCCTTTATACCTCCGTATTATTATTTAACAAAACGAAGTAATATCATTTAACAGGTTCAAAAATATATTATAACTTTGAAATCTGTTGATTTTTTGAGGGTTAGTTTATCTGTCCTTGGTTTTTGAAACGAATACTTTAAACTATAAAAATATGTTTAAAACCCTAATTTTATATAGGCTATTCCTTATAGCTAACGCTTTTACAACGTTATTCTTAACCTGTATAAAACTTAATGCTATTATAGATTTCGCTACAGAATTAGCTCTTTATAATGTAGTTTATGATAGTGTAAAGTCTATATCAATCCTCAGGTACAAATTAAAAATAAGGAGTATAAGGATTAGCCTACTCGATCCGAAAATGTTATTTACGGCGTTAACCTCTATTTATAAGATAGATTATTTAAACCAACTACCCTTTAAGGTTTTCAATAACACTTTATACACCATTTTAAACAGGTCATAATACCCTTTATACGTTTTAATACCTTTTCATACTTTTACTAATATTTATTTACACTCGTTAATAGCGATCCAAACTTTGGTACGCCACTTAGTAAAATCGAAAGCCGTGCTAACGTCGTAGGTGATGTAGTCCAAAGGCCCTAAATAAACGTTTAACCAGAAATCCTCTAAAATGTTCTAACAGTTTATAACGAAATCGTTTCGTATAAACTTAACAACCAGAAATAATATTGTCACGTCCATAGAATATAATACCGGTTACCTATTGAAATATATAATATCGATAATTACGTTGTAGTTAAAGTCCACATCATCTAAAAGACGGAATTTAAACCTTCGTAAGATTTATAAATGTAACTGGTATTCGTAACAAATTTTTTCAATAACTTTAAGTACTTCATTTCCTATATCTGTATAGCCTACGACGTAAACTAGCCGTAAAAGGCGTTTTGCAATTAGGTATTAGAATGGGTAATATAACATCCTTAATTTCGATTACGTTAGATAAATAGCTTTAATCTTCTTTATTTCGAAGAAAAACCATAGATAGCCGAACTTAAACTGGAATGGTATAGATACTCTATTCGAAACGCAAATAAGTTAATTGGTCGTATTTTGGACTTTAATTTCGAGTTCATCTATATTAATTAACGCAAGTGAAAAAATAACGTTTTGAATCCATTACGTAAAACCTAACCGATTTAAATCGTAAATTTACAACAACTCTATTAAGCGATGACGCTTTACCTTTACCAAATGAAACCTTTCGATATTCTCCTATATAGTCGAGTTAAAATTTCGGAAATTTCGCCGCAAACGCGTTGAATTATAGTTTTCCGGTCGTTAAAATTTCGACCGCGCCGGTGTTAAGTATAATGCCCTGAAATCGGTTGCTATACCTATTTAAAAGCGTGAATTGCGACGCTATAAAGGCGTTTAACAAACCTTCGTAATCTAAGACTACACTATAAAAAAATAAAGCGTTCTACAGGCCTGTAAAAATGAGTTAGGCGGTCTCGTCATCTTGTGCTATTAGTTAAGTATCATTAACTTCAAATTCTTCTTCTCCGGAGATGTATTCGTAGAGGTAGGTGTCAAAAAAAAATTCACCTTTATATTTGGCGATGTACGTTGTAAAATTAGCAGTTATCCGGTCTTCAACTACGTAATCAGCTCAAAATTATCGTTCAATCCGAATTTACTCGTATACTAGGTTGTTAGTAAACCAGAAGCCGATCTTTCCACATATGATATAACGATTTTATAAACCCATAAAGCGCTGTATACTCTGCCTTAGGTATTGCTATAACCGCGGTACGTTTTGTTCTTAGCCGTATAATCGTTCTTGGTAATATCCACTTTGCCTTCTTTTCTAAAAGCCCCCCCTTTAATGTTTCTTTCTTTAAAATCCGTATCTAAGCCGCTTATTTTATCTTAGGTCTACTTTCAATCTTTGGCCTAAAACATAGTAAATTGTTTTGGAGAAGTCTGTCTTAGTGATTTGGCCCTCACCTTTAGTCTTATCGGCCACAAATTCTAATTCAAAGCTTTCCTATCGGCGTATAAATATTTTTAACGATATTGTAAAACTCTTACAAAAAGCTTTGTGGTTGTTTTCGAGCTTAAATAATATAAAGTCGCAATTTAGGTTTTTGTAATATATTTTTATTACTATATAAATAATTAGTTTTTCACCTTTATATTCCAATCAAAAGGCAGCCTAAGACTTTGAAAAATTCGCTAATAAGGTAATGAATATCTTATAAAGGTTTTTCACATCGTTTTGACGCTAATTCTTTACAAATTTATAAATTATACTAGTTTAATCTCTATTGTAAAGTTTATGATTAATCTCGCATTGAAGTATAATTTCGAACGGTTATAATAGTTCGTAAATATATCTATTTATGTAAGTTCATATATATATTACTATTTAATTACCTAAACAATATTCTACGTAAAATAATGTAAAACTAGGACGGTTTAATATCTAGCCTCCTACATTCATTTAACATTACACGTATTTTATTATCGAGTCAATTATACGGTTCGCCATTATAATTCTCGTTTTTATTCCAAAGTTTAACGAAGTTAGTAAGCTTTATAAAATCTCTCTCATTAATAGGAAAGCGATACAGTAAAAGGTTATAATAGGTGTTATAATTAGCGGGCATTGATTCGTAAGGTACTTATTAACGTTTTACACCACTTATCATTTCTTAAAACGGTCTGTTTTCGGTATTTCGACCGCTTTCGTTAGGTTAAAAAAGGGTATTCACCACATTTATGGAGTATTTTGATATATTTTTTTACAATATAAACCAGTATACAGGTATGTTATATCCATGTAATACACGATAATTATAGTTGTTCTTATTTTTCCTCCAACTTCGTATTCCTGATTTAAGTAATGGATATAGTATCGTATAGATCTACGCCTTATATTCTTAAGTTATACTCATTATTCTGTTTCCTTCGTATATTTTTCACTACTTGTTTTTTGTATTCCGTTTAATATACATTTTTATCCTCCTAGTTTCGTAATTCGATAATTCGTACTATTTGGAATAGGGCTTTTATAAAGCAGCTGTTTCTACCTTCTAAAATATTCATACCTATACTCCGTAGTTAAATTTGTTAAACTTTAGCAATGAAAGAGTTCTTCGTTTACTATATACCTAGGGTTCAATTCGAAAGGCTTTTATGAAAATTATCTAATACATTAAATCCTGAGGTTTTCTCCTTCTAATAACGAAAAATCACGGCCAAAATATACGTATTTTTCGTATATAAATTTAATTACTTATCTAGTATATCGATGGTATTATTCCAAATGCCTAAGTTTATTTCTTATGCCATAGCCTTCCTAATTAATATATGTTTAACCAAGAGATCGAAGTAACCATTAGCTTACTCCGGCGTTATTCGTGTTATGGCTATGATTTAGATATATTGGGGTGGTTAGGGATAGTAATTTTTACATGTACCTGGTATATTAAAGCGGAGCAAATTATCGGTTTCACGGAGTAAATAGGATTCGAAATCGTTTCAAGTTTAAGGTACCTTTCGACTTCAAATAAAAAAAACATTTAAATACGTCATCGCAAGGTAAATACAATAAGTAGAAAAGTTAAAATAAGTCTTTAGAGGCTTGCTAATACAAATAAAGTTTAAAAATACGCAAATAAAACGTATTCATAAGCAAGTTCAGCGTCTTAAATTAGTTTCGTTAACGCTTGCTAGTGCTATACCTTCCAGACGGCTAGTAAAACCTAATATTATGACCTAAAAACCAACTGCAGGTCATGGAACAAGCCAGCGGCCAGCTGTACTATTAGAAGCTTAATGTTTAACACATTAGGCGGGGATTATCTCTTATGTCAGCAACCCAGGGTTAGGGTTAACGCACGGACGAATAGGATATGTTGGATATTTTGCTATCCAAATTATCCAGTACTGAAGATGATATAAAGGTCATAGGATATAAGGACACGATCATCACCACACAGATAGTATTTCCTTCATAGCTCTTCAGTTGTCAATCCAAGTATTCAGTCTCAGTATATTCTGAATAGCCTCATGGCTTTTGATCATTACTTTCATGGTTTCAATATTGTTCACTCAGTATCTCTGCTACCTTCTTGATAACATAAACCCTCTGACACCTTCTATATACTCACAGATATTTAGTGTGATCATTACACTTAAATGTTGCAAGTACTAAATTTAGATAACGCGACGTAGGGTAACCGAGGGAAAGCGGAAAAGGGGAGGTATGTATATGTAATCCGGTATATAAGGCTTGGTTTGTATTTAGTAAACGGTCTGAATATTGAGCTGTAGCCGTTTTCACTAACTATAAGCGGTCCAGGTATTACGTCTGTAGCCGCTCTTGTATTTCGTAAACGGTATGGATGTTACGTTTATAACCGCTCTTAGGTTTCGTAAGCGATACGCATACTACGTTTAAATCGGACGGATTCCAACGAAGGGTTTCAAAACTTGGAGGTTTTAACTTACGTGATTTAATACATAATATAACACTTTCCAAAAAGTGCTTATGTACGTCGAAACAATAAATAAGGGTTAATAGTAACGTAACAGGGTTTTTAATGAACAGGAAACTAAATAAAGGTTCATAATATTATATTAAAGTTATCTTTCTTAAAGTTACTTTACTTTTACAGTCTTTATATATATTCTATTTTCTTTGTAAAATCGTAATATTGTAACATTAATAATTGAAATCGTTACAACATCCCGCTATAGGTATTTAACTTGTATCTGTTTCTTCTTTATTAAGTTATCATTGATCGACGGAATTGGCTATTGATTAGTATTGCTAAAGTCTCTATTACGTTAACGTAACAAAAAAAAAATATTAGTATTATAGTAATAAAGATAGATAAGTTACGGAAAAGTATTCAAAGAGTACATGACACGGATAAAAGGTTATAAACCTCTTATAAAGGCAGTGGCATTTTGCTATATACTTTAGAACACCCCTTCTAGAACGCGTCACATATTATATACTCTTCAAGAGTGCAGCCTGCAGCGTGACACGTTATCATACACTCTGTAGGAGTGTACATTTCTGTGTAGTGTACTGCCACTTGACCTTCGTATACTAACTATAGTGATATATAATAATATCTATATATGTGATGATCCCGTAAAACGTATACAAGAGCGTTAAAGATTGTTAACTTTTTTTTTCTTTATATATGTTTAATATTAGGATTTTGAAAGGATTCCTTCTGTTAAGCTAGTTTGTAAAAGATTTTTGCTATAAGGATCGAACTCTATTCTAGAATATAGATCTCTCAGAAGCCATTCTTAATCTTTAATTTTAATTAAAGTTGGTTTAAATTTCCTTTTATATATGAAATGTCCACTTGCCGAAAACCTTACAAAAATTTAGGAAAACTCAAATGTTATAGTTAAAACTTTTAGCGCTATCTTAATTAAAGATAAAATTTCCAACAAAATTTGTCAAGTATTATTCGTTTAAATTTTCATTGATAAACATTCCCTAAATTTTGTTATCATAATGTTTGTAAATGATATTTCCAAGGGCTCTAATAGCTTCATTTTCAATAAAGTTGATAATAGCAACGAGTTTGGTGTTTGAGATAGCTATTTTTAAAAGGGGATTTGCTGATATAAGAATATAAATACTGTGCGATTTAACTTAAAGTTGCGTAACATGGTTCTTTTAGCGCAACTTAGCTATTTTTTATTTATTTAATCAAAGTAGCGGTATTAACATGTTCTGTGAAGTATCCGATTAATAACCTTAAAATATAAGGAAGAAAACGTGGTAAAAAGATAATAGTTGATGTAAAAGAAAAAGCTTAGTATAGAAAGTAATGTCAAAGTTTTTTTTTTTGTTTATGATTCTAATTTTCAAGCTGAAAGACTGGGTCATTTTTGTAATAATAGTACGAGTAATAATAATAACTTAGCTGTTTTCCAAATTAATAATATTCAAAAAAATTCATGATTAATTTTGATGTCTTTTTAGAAGGATGAGGTCAAGTTTTCTTTTGAGTTTTTAATGACGATATCATCTTTAACTCTAGAAATATGTTTTGGATTCACTTAATTTAAAAATATTCTGTACTTTCCACCGTTATGGATTGACGTATTAATAGAAGCCCTTTACAAAGGTCTTTATTTTATCTTAGTCTTACTTAAAGCGTAACTGGAAAGTAGCATTTTATTTAATTTAGTTAATCTATATATAGTTTATTAAGTATTGATTAGTGTTAATAGTCTCTATATGATAAGTCTTTAGACCTCATAATATTATACATTCGAATTGGTTGAAGTAATAATAGTATTATATATTCAGGTAGAAGATGTATTGTTCCAGGTTTGTCAAATCACAAGTCGGTTTGCATAATAATTTGTATGGCTAATTGATTGGCCTGTTCCCTAGTCTAAATTGGATATATACCGTACTTAATTTTACAGTCAATACAATTCACCCACAAAACCATACGCCGAACTTGCAGTCAGTGCAATCGACACACAAAACAATACACTCAACTTGCAGTCAGTGTAGTCAACTTATTTGATATTAAAGTTGACTGACGTCATTGCAATTACTGCCATTTCAATACTTTTAAAGGTTTTGTATGTAATTAATTTAATGAAATCGAAGTTATTACAGACCATTAAATTCTATAGTATTCTAATTCGTCAAACTGATAACAAAGCTATAATTCAATGCATACATATTATAAACAAGATTTCTAAATAGGTTCATATGAGACATGATCTACTAAAGGTTTACTCATTCTTACATTTTATTTATTTATATGAATGAGTTGTCAATACGTTTCAATAAACCTACTTTTGACCTCAAAATATAGACTACTTAAATTATCATGATACGTTGATGGCCTATATAATATCGATTATCGTAAGTATTTGAAAAATATTCAAAACAATTGTTTTAAAAATAACTAATGTTTTTGGACTAATTAAATTATCCTTAAGAAATAGATAATCTATAAGGCGAAATAGATATCCATGTGTAGAAACAACTACAACATGTTTATTATGAATAAGATTCTACAAAATCGTTATCCTAATAAAATTGATATAATATTCATCCTAAAGTTACAATCTCAAATTATCGTTAATTTAAGCTATTGTTATAGTGAAGTCTGAAAAAAATCCTATTTTTTTTCTCAATATCAATAGAATACTGATTGAAATCTTATTTAATATTAGCTTACTATCCCTCTTCTTACTTGTAACATCTCTTGAAAAAGGCCGACAAAACAATGCGTCAAAATATAAATTTCAATACCCTGTCAGATATACTAGATTTATGGTATAAATATTGAGTACCATAAACGCTTTAATAATTTTTGGGATCAATTAATCTATTGAAACGGTATTCAACTATATCTGGTAAATATTGCCTAAAGTGAACTAATAATTTGGAAAATACGAAATTTGGGTAAAAATTACTAACGAGTGTAATACAGAAGTGTTTATATCCCTATACCAACCCCCAACATTATATTCCGATTAATTGTGATTAAATTTTGACTTCAGCAGGTATTAGGACAAAAGAATTTTTGGTTTTCTAGTTGTAATTGGAATGTGTGGCTTTTGAATCTAAATTATTCCCTTCTTAATTGAAATACTATAGGATTCAATTCTTATTTTAAACAGCAATTTACCTAAATGAATAACGAAATTTTCCTATTTGGATGAAACAAATGCAATCAAGTTTAGAGGAAGTTATATAATTGGTTAAACGATTTTTGTTATTTTTTGGTAGGTTAGATACGTATGGACTAGGTGCAATCTTTATATTTTCCCTATTCCTTCACTTTAAACTATTCATCTTGATATATTGTACTAAAATTTCTGTTTTCAATTTTTCTAAAGAAATAGCTGGTTATATGTAGTAGTGAATCATGGGTATTCAAAATCCGGATACTTCTATAAACATTTTGAAAACTTTAAGATAACGAAGAAACGTTAATTATTGAAAGTTCTTTATTAATTTTTCGGTTATGAATACATTAGATTATGAATATGAAATCCAAGCAGATTAACAAACTCGAATTTCATAAAGAATTTTATTATGTAAAGTAAAAGACCTTTTTTATTCAAAAAGAAGTATTGTCCAACTACTTGATCTTTTTCTTGAAAGTATTTTAAAAGAAAATGATATTATTAATGAATTTCTTTTCAAAATGATGATTGTATTAAATATTTTTATCTCTCAATTTCAATTTGTTCTGGTGGATTTTAAATCTTCATTACTGTAATTTCATATTCATTAAAATTGTAATAATTGGTGAGAGTAAAACTTCTTCGAGAATTGAATCAAATTACCAATTAGAAAGGGAATTTGGTAACATTTAATTTTATGATCAATTTTTCTTTGTATAAAGATTTCATAAGTTTATTTCATAAGGAGAGCTGTTTTATAGTCTAACCTACGATGGTATGTCAAGTAGGTACCAAATAGAGTTAACAATTAAGGTGCAGCAGAAGACTAGAAGAAGCTACAGTAGTTCTTTGTACAGGACTTTTGTGTATGATCCGTGAACAACCCGTCACGTAACCTCGCACATAATACCTATAGGCTGCGCCCTGACTATGCTCAGGCCGCACACAGGCCGGGTATTATATATACCATTATGTGTGCAGTTACTTAACCTAAAAACATAATAGCTAATAGCCTAAATTTATAATATATCTTCCCGTTTATTGGAAAGCCGTTAAAATCACGATATTCCGCCGGCTAAATATTAAATACAGGCCATATCCATCTATCACGCGTGCTGGGAGTAAAGCGGGCGCGGGCCATATTACATGCCTTCTAACGCGCTCTATAATGTATATGCCGTGTTGATTTCGAGCCGCTTACAACGTATAACGCGCCTCCTAACGCGCCGTATAACGTTTAAGCCGTACTAATCCTGAGCCGTTTACGTCGTATAACGCGTTTCCTAATACTCTGTATAATTTATATGCCTTATTAAACCCGGGTTACCTGTGCCGTATAAAGCGCCTCCTAACGCGCCGTATAACGTATAACTCCTATTGATTTCAGTTCGCCGGAGCCTATAAAAACAGCCCCTATTATAGCTTACAAAACCTCCCTCTTTTTTTTTCACTTGACTAATCCTCCTCTTTTCCCTTATCCTTGTTACGCCTTTTGTCATTAACCTCAATTATAATCTTTCGTAACCCTATTATAGTTTTCGTTTTTCTATTACCTTCCTTTACCCTATAATGTTTCTCCATTATTATAACCGCTGTTTATAACGGTTTAGTTATAGAGTATATTATTACCGTTGTTTCTAGTAACAACGTTTATCCTTCCAGTAAATCATAACGTTATTTTGGACCCTAATACATTTACCAATAGTTACATTATATAACAACTATATGTTATAAGTAATCTCTTCATATTCAGCGATAGTAAAAAAGAGGTTAAACCTCCCTCCCCCGTTATAAGGTAAAGATATTTGTATATTCTATATTAATTGTTTATCAAATTTCACCGTATATTTAACTTGTATTAGAGTTTAAAGTTCTTAAAGGAGTCTCGTTTCTCGTAAGGTGTATAATAAGGTAAGTTTAAAAATAAATTTTACGAAAACACCGATCTTGTATTAACTACTTTTTGTAATGTATTTAGGAGATAGACTTGTTTATAGCTTCGTTTGGTGTACGTGCGTTACTGTGACAACTTGTCGTAGCTTTTTAAAATGGCGACTATATCTTATCATTTTCCCTTAGTGATAAGGTAATGTTCCGAATTATAAACCCATTTTCGCTTTTTATAAGTTAATTAATTAATATACCCGGTTTCGTAATATTGTCCACGTTAAGGTCTTCCTAATTATTCTGGCTATATAATTTATTATACTTCAGCTATAGGTTTTCGCTATCCCCTTTTTTCGGCCCTATCGTTTTTGAAAACGCTCTTAATCTTTTTGACCGTTTTTCCCATTTACCGAAACCGGATGTTTTCGGTTAATCGCATATTTATTCCAACCTTTTTTATCCACGATTACGCTAATAACAGTTATATATACTTTTCTAGTTTTATTTTAAATAATGAAAATAATATAGTTTCGAAAATTATATCTTTTATAGTTGATATAGATTACAGTATGGAAAATGTAACGAACGATATTTAAGATTTAATTTTAACGCTTTATTTTTCACGCATTTGATTGGTTAATCTTATATAAAAACAGATTAATTGAGTTAAGGGAAAATAGTTTAACGATTATACCTATATTGATTGCGTTACTCCAGTATAAACTAATATATTATAATCCTCTATATCTTATCTAAATGACCGTTTTCCACGCTCTGCTTCGCGGATTAGGATAATAATAATAATATCCTATAAGTAAAACTTATCAGGTTTTCAGTAGAATTCGCCTCGTAATCGGATTTTCATCCGAAAAAGCTGGGTAATAAATACCCGATCCTATATATCGTATAATATTATAATAATAATGTATTTTTACCTTTGCTTATTAATACTATAGTATTCTCGATGTAAAAAAATCTTATCCTATATAATCTTTTAACAACGTATGTAATACTGACGTTGAAACACCTTGTAATTATAAAATCGAACGGTTTTTATTTCATTATAAATGTATTCAAAGTTATAATATATTAGCAGTTCTTTAACAAATCCTTTTCCTATACATCATAATTTTCTTAATTAACCAATATATAAAAATAACGCTATACTTCTTTCTATCGAATATATTCTCAATTTTCAATTACTTATATATACCTTTTTTTGTATCGTCCGCGATAAGGATTAGTTTCGGACGTATATAGAATAAGATTTATTATGGAAATGGGCCTGTAACCGCTGGCTTAACAAAATTTCTATAAAATATAAAGTAATTTTTTAAAAAAGTTTAAATAATACTCAACGGATTAAAAATTTCAACGACTGGTATTCAATACATAGTTAATTAAAATTTCAACTAGAGCGGTTTCTCTTCATATTACATGAATTAAGCTAAGTTTCGTTGTTTATTTCATATCCTTCCGACAAATTTGGTTAACGGTTCACCATTATCTTAATTCATTATTAAATATATATTATATTTGCCTAGGTTAACTTTGTAGGTTTATATATATATGTTATAAAAGTAAAAGTTCGTTTCATTAGGTTTGTCAACGATTTTATATCCTAGTTTACTTTAAAGATAACGGATATTTCACACCCACAAATGAAATAATTCGTATAATTCCACATAAATATCGACTTTCGATTATTAAATATAAATTAATCAGTGAAAATATAATACGAAATAGAATTACGAAAAAAAGACTTTAATCTCTAAGTATTTTGAAATTTCCCAATTTATTCATTCGATATTGGTATTAGTTCATAGTTAGTATACTATCGATGATATTGACTCTACGTTTATTAAAAAAAATATGTTCGTTTAAAATACAATTATCTAATTCGAGTCATGATCCTTAATAACAAATACTGAGAATTTATAAAATACTAACTATTTGTAAGGTCTCTATTAAGTTGAGGTATCAGAATAGTTAACAACAAGATTGGTATTGTAGTAGTAAAGATAAGTTAAGATTTCAAAGGGAGAAGAGGTATTTGAAGAGTATATGCTATAAGTGAGAGGTTATAAACCTCTTACCCAGGCAGTAGCACTCTACTATATACTCCACTAATCTCTCTTTTTGGCAGTAGCACTTTATCATGAACTTTTCAAATGTTACTTCTAGGCAGCGGAACGCTATTTTACACTTTGTAGGAATGCATCTTGTAAAGTGGTACGTTACCATATACTTCGTAAAAGTATACTTCGCAGCGTAACTATTTACTAACTATAGAGATATATGGTAGTATCTATATAATTAATCTTTTTTCCCTATTACGATCCGTATTCGTTATGGAGTAATGCTAGTAGAGTTTGTAACGTAATTCGTATCCATGGTTTAGTAATAATAGTATAGTTATGGTAAGAATTATAAAGGTTCAAATTAGTAGTTTTTGGCCACGATAGTAATTGTAGTAAAAGCCTGGTTAGTTTAGTTAATCGGTGGCGATATAGTCATTAATAACATTTATTATTATTCTTTATAGGGGTATAATTACGTAGGCGTTATAGGGGGTTAGTTATGTGAAGGTAATTACAGTGATACGTATTTTATGGTTAATATAAAAAGTTATATCGCTATTGGTCTTGATAAAACTTTGATTTTTTTCCCCTTTAAGGGCGCGTATTTATAGCTAACCTATGTAGTAACCAGTTCATTGGCGTATATAAATCAAATCCACTATTTTAACCCATTATTTTATTTGCCTATTTATGGCCGCTTCTATAAATATATTACTTAAAAGATTCCTATATACTAACTTCGTTCATAAATCGATGCTACGTAAAAATATATTCCTTGAACGCTATTTGACGCGTAAGCGTAAGCGGGTAAAAGCGGCTACCGCTGTAACCCACCGCGCTGCCGACGCCGCTATCGTTACTATTAGCCCTGTCTTTTAGGGAACGATCCCCTTAATTGCTGCCTCCTTCTTCACCTCGCCGCCTGCCTCCACCGCCGCCAAAACCATCACCCCCTTTTTTTTCTCCTCCTCCTCCCCTTCCTCTAACCCCTAAAAGGAGGAATGAAAGGCTTTTAAGGTTATAAACTTTACCCTTTCCCCGTTGGTAAAAACCCTATTATATATAGGGACCCCCCCCCTGTTACCATTATTATAACCTGGCGAAACTATAATACGGTTCGTATCGCTAATTCTTTACGTAATTTTCGTCGTATTAATATTCTTATAAACGAGGTAGTCGAGGCGAACCTTTTTCGCCACCTCGAATTACGTATCGTTTGGGTATATTGTGAGGCCCCTTTAACACTTAAGGCGTTAAAGCGTTCTAAAAGAAGCGTTCTAATAGAGTTCGTAGCTTTGATTCGTTAATAAATACGCTTTATGTGACATATATTGCATCCGCGGCCGCGGGCAAGCTTATTAACAATTACCATTAAAGCGGGAGTCAGTCTGTATATTACCATTATTATAAGCGAACCAGCAACGAATACGCCTCTGTTTCGATAGCTTCAGAGCCGTGAGCCAAGGCTGTATTACACATCCGCTGACTTTATAGTAAATATACTCTCAACCCGTACTTTTAAACCTGAACCCAATTCTTTTTTTTAAACACTTCGGTTAATGCGCTCTAAAAGGCAATCTCTTTCGTGAAGAATTAAAATAAGCCGATATAAATTAATAATAAGCGTTAACTAGCAGACTAAGAAGTTGGTAGCCGCTATTATCGCCTGAAAGCGGAGCCTATATATATACTACGTAGGCAAATTCGATGATGTTATCTCGCGTCGCCGTAGAAAGAATGAAAACCAAGAATGAAAACCTTTTCGCGCCTTTACCGAAAGTCATAGGGTCTAAGGCGCGGGGCCACCCCTCCAGTGGCGCTGATAACGGCGTCGAAATCGGTAATGACGGTAGCGCCAATATAAAGGGGGAGGGCTGCGAAAAGGATAGTAAAGATACGATAACGTTGCCTTTTTCATTTTTCGTTAGCAGCGAATAACTACTTCTCATTCCTAGGCCAGCGTACCCAACCATAGTATAGTAAGTTATATAATAATACAATTGCTTTTGAAAAGAAAATCGTAACGTAAATGATAAATATAAAAAGGTGAGAACTTGAAGTAGATTTGACGTAGTTAATATATAAGTAACAAAGGGTGATAATATATTAAATGCGGTACGAGAAGCAAAATTAAATGAAGAGGTATTTTTTCTTCATAAAACCGATGTAAATAGAGTATCTAAATAAAGAAAATTTCGGAGGAGAGGTTGAAATGAAAGATATACACTACGATAAAATACATAGAGCAGCGCAAATAGCGGATTTAGAACCACTTCAAAGTATTATAAGCAATTCAATAGAATAGAATGATAAGGGTGAAAGAGAAGAGTAGAATATTTAGCTTGGAAAGGTTCGTTAATTCTTTTTCATAATACTAAAAAAAGTGTTTATTAATATAAGCGCCTTTAATACCCTATTTAGGGCGCTTTTGGTCATTTTATTTATAAATTTGACTTTCCATCATTCTTTTAAAATTTCGCGGCGTTTATATGATTGTCGTTATACCATAGTATTCATTATAAAACGTTTTTCGTTCGTAGTACCAAATTTAACCAGGTATTCATAAAGCAAAAAATAGTTAATATAAATAATGAAAAAGAAAGGTTTTCAATTAAGGTTTAAAATAGTTATCTAGATCTTTATAATTATGGTAATTTATAAATCGAAACCTCTAACTTTATTATAGATTTTGCAGGTTAAGATGTTTTGTATACTCCTATTCTATTTGGTCGAACTTTAATAGATAATATTTCTACAGCATGTGAATTTGTTTGGAACCGGTGTTTTGTTGCCTAAAATCAAAACGATTCATATTTACAAATTATAGTTGGTATTATTGGCGAAGAAACAGTTAATAAAAACAAAAAAAATCTTTATATTACGTATTTTAAGCGGTACTAATTATAAATCGCGTTTTCAATTATGTTTTTGCTATTTAAAGCGTTTATTAAACGCTTTATATATATTGTTTGAAAGGGTAGTTTAGTATTACGAAACAACTTAATAGTTAAACGTCGTTCTCACTTATATTACTAAGGTAGCCTAAACTCCATATACGCGCTGGTATTTGTATTCGTCAGCTCGTTTCGAGTTAACCAGAACGAAAAGATAAAGTTTATCCAATTACTCTTTTTTCGTAAGGCCTAAGACGCCGTTCTAGAAAGCAATTGTTTCTCTATTAGAGTTGGTTTTATAGTTATACTTCAGATATGTTTTGTATTTTACTTTTATGCAAACTTTCAAAAACTTCCTCTCTTAAAATACTAATAACTATGCGTTAAACAACATCAATATATTATCCGTTTATATGTCTATTAGTGTAAAGCCTTTAAAACGTGTCGTCGAGACCAATAAACATAGGTCGAAGATCCAGATAACTATTTCGAGTTACTTGTTATAATGCCTTTGGTAGGTATTCAACTTGTATATATTAGCTTTAATCAGTTCGTAAAATGGTTTGATCATATGTAAGATCGTTTTGGAGAGATAATCTTTTTCAAAATCCGTAGGTATATAAGCGTAAATACGTCTTTTAAGCTGCTTTTCGGATTGTATATAAGTTTACATAATATTACGAAGTTTAATATACAGGTTGAATAATGTTTTGAAAGAGGCTATAAATATAAAATTCAAACGGTGGCTTACCCGTTATAATATATGTAACTAGGTTATAATATCCTTTTTACCGTTTTCGTTATACTTTTTTATAATGAAGCAAGTGTTTTTGGTATAATTTTCTGCTTTTACCTTTAACTTCGCATATGAAACTTAAAATATTTTTTTATAACCGTCGTAAATAGTTAACTTAAACCTTTTAAAATGAATAACGCCTGATTTGAATAAAGAAAAGATTTACGTTTAGGTAAATTATTCGAAAGGGGTATATAAAGCTTTAATAATGCCTTTATATCGAAGTTTTCAATTAAGCTTACGGTTTGCTATTTCCTTTCACGTAATAAAGGTTCCGGGGTGTATCTTAGTTTTTAAACCGAGAGGGCGTTTTTGACGGCGAGGTATTGGTATTCTTAATACGTGCGGACCGCTTTTGTGTATTAGTAATGGCTTAAAAGTGGTATACGGGAGGTATATTAGATTTTGGGGCGGTTCGGACTCGTTATCGACAAAATGGATTCGTCGGTACCGTTATTCAAATTATGATTTCGGGCCGTTTTCTTTCGATTTTTCCTTTTTTTTTTCGTACCATTATTTAACGAAACGAATTTATACTACTTAGCAAGTTAACTAATATATCATAGCCTTTAAACCATATAACCTGTTAAGGGCTAGTTTATCCATCTTTAGTTTTATCAATTAAGACGTTAAACTTTAATAGTAAGTTCAAAACTCCGGTTTTACATAGGCTATTCTTTACAACCAATGTTTTTAAAATATTATTTTCAGCCCTCCGAAAACGTAACGTTACCATAGCTTTCACCACATCATTAGCTCTTTATAACGTAGTTATTAACAGTGTAAATTTTATATAGATCCTTAGGTAAGTACTAAAAATAACGCGTTAGGATTAGCCTACTTTAGTTGATAGTGTGGTTAACAGAGTTAACCTTTATTTATAGGATAGATTTTGCAAAACTGCTTTCTTTTAGTTTTTTCAATAGTGCCATATACACCCCTTTAAACGGTTTATAGTACCGCTTACACTTTTCAATGCCTTATAGTACTTTTACCGGTATTTGTTTATACTCGTTACCAGTAATCCTAATTTTGAAACTCTATTTAGTAAAGTCGAAGGCCGTACCGGAATCATAAATAATCTAATCTTAAGGCTTTAAGTAAACGCTTAAGAAGCAGTTTATTAAAGTATCTTTATAGTTTATAATAAAACCTTTTTACGTAAACTTCACGGTTTGAAATAATGTTATTACATTAAAGAAGTGTAATACTAGCTAGTTGTTAAGGTACAATATATCTATAATTACCTTGTAGTTGAAGTCTATATCGTTTTAAAGGCGGGATTTAAATCGTTGTAAGACTTGCAAATATATCTAGCACTTATAGCAAGACTTTTCTATAGCTTTAAACGCTTTATTTTTTATATGAATATAACCTACTGCGTAAATCAGTTCTAAAATATGTTTCGTAACTAGTTGTCTGAATTAGCTATATAATATTCGTAATTCCGATTAAGTTAGGTAAACAGCTTTAATTATAAGTATTTAGGGGGAAAACTATATTTCGCCAAACTGAAGCTGAAACGGTACGAATACGTTATCTGAAGCGTAGATAAGTTAATTAACCATATTTCAGACCTCGATTCCGAGTTTATTTATATTAGTTAACTATAATAAGAATAAAGTTTTAAAGTTTAAAACATGAAACTTAACTGGATTGAATCGTGTATTTATAACAACTGTACTAAGTAATGACCTATTGCTTTTGTTGAATAGAACTTTTCGATATTTCCCTATTTGTTTAAGCTAGAATTTCGAATATTTTATCGCGAACGCGTTGAATTGTCGTTTTCCAGCGGTTGAAATTTCATTTACGACGGTATTATATATAATACCCTAAAATTAGTTTCTGTACCTATTTTAAAATGTAAATTGCGACGTCATATAGATGTTTAGCATACCGTTTTCGTAGTTTAAGCTTATAATATATAGAAAATTGATATTCTATAGGCCTATAAAAATTCGTTAGGCGGCCTCGTTATCGTAAGCCGTTAAGTAAATATTATTACTTTTAATATTATTTTTTCTAGATGAATATTAGTAGGAGTATACGTTAAGCTTATCTTTCACAACTTATTATTCGGTTATATATGTTGTAAAATTGGCTTCCGTTTAGTCTTTAGGTGAGCAATCGGCTTAAAATTATCGTTTAGTACGAACCTTTTTGTATATTAGGTGGTTAGTAAATTAATATTCAGTTTTACCGTATGTAATACAATATTTTTAAAATACCGCAAAGTTTTATATGCTTTTTTCGTAGTTGTTATTATAAGCGTAGTGAATTTCGCCTTTAGTTATAAGTTTACCTTCGATAGTAGTTATTTTTCACTCGATTTTTAAGTTTTCCTCCCTAATTCTTCTCTTTCTGGTATCCGTATTCAGGTCGTTTGTTTTTCTTTAAATAAACAATATGTTTTTGATTTAAGACGTGATAAATGGTTTCAGTGTGATTAATTTTGATAATTTAGCCATTGCCTTTCATTCTATCGGATATAAACACTAATCCAAAGTTCTTTTATCTATGTATCAAGTTTTTAAGTGATGTTTGAAAACTCGTATAAAAAGTCTTGAAATTCTTTTCGAGTTTAAATAATATAAGGCGTAATTTCGGGTTTTTTGCGGTATATTTTTATCATTATTTAGATGAATACTTCATTACCTTTGTATTTTGGTCCGAAGAGCACCTAGTACTTTTAGAAATTCGTGAATGAAGTAATAAGAATTTTTTAATAGCTTTTATTAGCGTTTTCACACTAATTCCTTATGGATTCCCAGGTAATATCAGTCTAATTTCTGTCGTAAAGTTCATAGTTAATTTCCGTATGGAAATGTGGATTTTAGGTGGTTGTAAAACTCAGAAAATATATATACTTGCGTAAGGTGGTATATATACCACTCCTTTACTTGTCTGGATAAAATACTAGGTAAAACAACGTAAAATTGCAACGATTCGATATCTATTTTTATATATATATTTAATATTATACGTATTTCGTTATTTAATATGTCGTATAGTTTATTGATGTAGTTTTTGTCCGTGTTTTAATATTTGATGAAGTTGGCAGGTTTTATTGAATTTATTTTATAAGTTTAAAAGCGATACGGTAAAAGGTTATGGTAAGAGTTATAGTTAACAGACATCGATTCGTAAGGAATATGTTAGCGTTTTACGCCGTTTATATTATCTCTTGGAGGGCCGGTTTTTCATTCAGGCCGCTTTTGTTATAGTCGAACTAGTTATTAATGGTATTCGGAACATAGTCTTATATTAGTTTTTATTAAAAACTTTGTTCTGGGAAGGGTTCGTATTTAACCTACGTTGTGGATATTTTTGTAAGAATTTCTCCTCCTCTGTCTACTTCTCTGATTTCTTTTTCACTTCGCGATGTAAGTTTAGCCTTTTCAACCGCTTCGTTTCTTATATTTATAGCGTTGTTTTTTGTTCCTTATATACCATTTTTAAAATCCTATCCTGGTAATTTTTCAGCTAATATTGCTTTTTACACTTTATTTCTATCACTTTATCGGCGGTTTACTTTAATATTTGCGTAAGCTGGGTTGTTGCTAATAGGGTCTCTGTAATGCAGTGATTATTGCCACCGTTCGTATTAATACCTTTACTATGTAGTTTTTTTCGTAATATTCTAGAAATTGAACCATCGATCACACGCTACATATTTGACTTTCAGTTTGCAAAATCATTCCTAAAATTATCGAATAAGTCGCGCCCTCGAATATTGCTATTGTATTAGTTAAAAATTATGTTAATAACGTATGCATTTTTTGTAAAAAGTGTTAAATTGTCCACTGGTACCTCAATTTTATTATTCCCTATGTTAAGGTTCAAGTACTTTAAAATACCATTATAAAACGATGTATTTGAAAATTGGTAATCCATGTATTTGTTAACTTTTTCTCGGTTTGTTATTAGTAAAGTTATAGTTGTATGGGAATGAAATATACTAAAATAGTTCAAAGGGTGGTTTTTAAGTATACTTAAAATATTAAAGCGGTATAAATGTGGGTTTTACTAAGTAGATAGAATTCGAATACATTTAAGATGAAATAATCAAGGTGGTTTGGTCTAAATTACCAAAAATGAAAACCATTCAAATACGTAAATTTAAATCAAATAAGGTAAAGCAAAATATTTAAAGTATGGTTTTGAACGTTTATTAGTATGAATAAAATCCAAATAAAATGTAAATAAGGCGTCATTACATGCTAGTTAAATGTTTTAAATTATTTTTTATTGTTTTATAAGTGTTATACTGATTAAATAACTAGTATAATCAAATGTCTTAAGTAATTAATTTCAATATCGGTGATGTAAGTCGAATGGAAGAAAGCGAATATGATAATAGGAAAGTGAGTAAATAATATTGGAAGGTATATATATATATAATTTATGGCGATTTAAAAGGTTCGGATATTGTATCATAATCGTTTATATTGTTTACGAGCAATGTAGGCGTTACGTATTAACTGCTTCTATTTTTCTTGAGCGATGTAAGTGATATATTTCAATGGCTTTCATTTTTTGTAAATGGTTTGAATATTACCTTTTAGCCGCTTCTGATGTTTTTAAGCGATTTGAATGCTGTATTTAAATCAGATTGATTCCAATGAAAGGTTTCGTAACTTGGCAATTTCAATTTGTGAAATCTATTATATAATAAAATGATTTTTAAAATGTTCTCGGATACGTTCAAAACGTTAAAACGGGTTAACGGATAAAGTAACAGTTCTTTTCATAAACAAGGTATTAAATAGTTAATAATATCATATTGAAATTGTTTCTTAAAATTGCTTCAACTTTTATAATCTTACTACACTTCTAGTTTTAAAGGCGTTTCCGCTGAATTTTACACTTTCCTATAGTTTTTTTAAGTCGTAGTATTAAGATACCAATAGTTGAAATCATTATAGAATCCTACTATTAGTATTTAACTACGGTTTGTCTTTTCTTTACTAGGCTGTTTTTCGTTGACCTAATTGACTACGATTTAGTATCGGTACGGTCTCTATTATTTTAAAGTAATAAATGAGTAATCAAATGGATTGGTATTGTAATAGTAAAAATAAGTTAAATTTTCAAAGGGAGAAGAAGCATTCGAAGAGTACACGGTACAAGTAAGAGGTTATAAACCTCTCACTCAAGCAGTTGCCCTCTGCTATACACTTTGTTAATTTCCCTTTTGGGCAGTAGAACTCTATCGTACACTTTGCAAACGCCACTTCTAGGCAGTGGCACGCTATTATTCACTCTGCAGGAATACACCTTACAGAGTGTTACGTTACCATGCAATCTGCAAAGGTGCACTCCTAAACTTGAGAACTTACTAACTATAGGGATATATAGTAATATCTATAGTTATTACATATTCCAAAAGAATTTCATGTACGTTTTGAGGATTACATACCTTAATATATTTGACGAGATACATTTAGATATTTCGTTTGTAAAAATTCCTAAATACCGTAAGCCGTTATGGACAACGGGTAATCGATTATAAAGTCAATGGAAATATAAGATTAATAACCTTTATTAAAAAAAGGTTAAGAGAAATGTTATCATAAGGTACTATAAAGTTTTGTATCATTATATTTCGTATGTATTAAAAATATATTCCTTAAATATATACGATTATCATTTCTTCATAGTACTTCTGTTGAAATATTTAAGATTAAACGTTTTTACCCGGATAACCTATAATGAACGAATTTTTGGTTTATTATAACATTTTAGAAGTTGATAGTTTACAATTAGATCATTATAAAAGTTTACGACAACGTAATATACTACTCGAATCGATATTATAATTTTTAATTTATATCGAATATTGTTGGTAGAGATTTAGACTATGCAACGTTATCGATTCGATTGGTCGAAGTAACAGTAGTATTGCGTGGTCAGATGGTGAATGGATTGTTCAAGGTTTTTCAGACCGCTAGCCGGTCTGCGTAGTAATTTTGATGGCTAATTATTTAGCATATGCCGTAATATAAAGTGGGGTCATACTATACTTGACTTGTAGCTAATATAGTAGTCCCGCCAATAATAAACTTTACTTATAATTAGTATAGTCAACTTTACTATAAGTAAATTTAATCTACTGTATTTCAAATATTACTATTTCAACACTAGCAGCTTTTTAGTTTGTATGTGCACGGTAGTGTGGTTAACCAATATTTTCCGGCAAGCATTGAATTGGGACCTCGTTAACTAGCCAGACCCCTATTAATTTCAATTAATCTCGGCATTAAAATTCACCCATTTACATGCAAATTCATCTCAATTTCCGTCAATTACCCCATGGCTTCGAAGTTCAACTTTATAAACTCCTACAAAAAGGGTTTTCGTTACAGACTCATGTAGTCTTCCATTTTAACCGTACCAGTCAAACAAGTTAGCATCGTTACTCCTCTGGCAGTCTTCCAGTTTTCCAATACATTCCTAACCGCCGTTACGTGACTTGGACTTGTCAAGCGACCTGTTAATCTAACCTTCGATATGTATAATTAGCCTATTATTATTATAAACCTTTTAAAGGCCTTATTTAGCGATATCTTGGTAATAGCATTGGCGGGATTGTTTTTGCCGTTAATTTATCGGAATTTTTCAATCTCCTTCCCTTTATAAGTTTTGCAGGGTATCATCACGTCGATCATCGGACGTTTTTCACTAATAATTCCGAGTTTCGGAAGGCATTCGAACAAGCTCCTCGAGTTAATACAAAATACTACCGGGAATTAAAAAATATTAAGCTTATTTGTAATAACATTAAAGTTTCCGACAATTCCATGCCTATATTAAAGCCTGTCATTATACTATAAACCTTTTAAGCTAGCAGGTTTCATATTATCTTTTTACATTTGATAATGGCTTAGTAAATTAAGCTATAGATATTAATAAATTGGTTTTTCCGCCTATTTTAATTGGCGAAGGTTATTAAAAAGTCAATCTGTAAAAATAGGTTGACGTTATTTGTAAAAGACTCATTTGTAAAAATCATCAGCTTGGCCTTCGATAGGTTAATTAGGACCATATTAATTCCTCGGTTGAAATTCCATATCTATCATTTAATCCTTTTATTTATCCGGTCAAAGTCTTTATTAGTTAAGTATTATATTTAAGTCGCGATAAAAAGGTGGTAAAGCGCTTCAGGTCATCATAAAGTAGAAATTTTACTGTTACGAGTACGTTATTTCAGGTACCGTTAGGCTTTAACTACGTTAATTTTGTTGATTGTAGCAAAATTATCGTCTTATCCTTTCTGAAGAAAATTAAATCTAATATAATTACCAAGTGTACTGATTGAAAATTGGTTAAAGTTAATTTAATTATCATTTACTAACGTTATTACCAGTTTATAAAATTTCAAAACTTGGAGTTTTTTATCATCTGTTATTTCGATGCCATAAAACCAGCTATTTCGATAAAAAGAGTATTGTTAATTTTAATACCTACTAAGCTTAAGTTCCTTTTTAACGTTACTAGTATTTAAAGGTGGTATATTAAAGATTTTATACCTAGTCGTAATTTAAAGTACGATTAATAGGTTAGAAACTAATAAACGCTTATTTTATTTAATTAGAATTAAAGATTAATATGTCTTATTATCGTTTTTAAATGATAAATGAAGCGCGATTCCTATAGAAATTATAATAATATAATCCGTTATATATTGTTTATTAATTGCGTATATGCTTATATTATATGTCGGCCGTTAAGCGTAAACTTGTTTTTAGTTTTGGTGAACAAATCTATTACTTTATCAATTACCAAACATTAGCTAATCTTTCAAATCATTAATCATTACGTAAGGATTTAATATTTGCATTTATCGTCATATATTTAAGCGATTAAGCCTGTAAAGGGACTGATGCCGAAACTGTCACACAAGGTAGTTGGATTCTATCTATAAACCTCAATGATGAAGAAAAGAAGAAACCCCTATTAGGGAGATGCTGTAGAGCTGGGAAGATGATGTAACCCAAACACGTGACGTATGGGAGCGTAATCTCATGCGGCTTCCGAGCTACTTTAGAGTATCGTAAAAACGTAAATAACTACTAGGGTTAGATCCTTGGTAATACTAGCTAGGTATTGGCCTATAGCATTACCCCCTGTTGTTAGGCTTTAGACGTTGCAACATTATCGATTTGATTGGTCGAAGTAACAGTAGTATTGCATTGATCAAGTGGTGGATGTATTGTTTTAGGTTTGATAGACTGCTAGCTGGTCTGCACTGTAATTTGTATGGACAATTGCTTGGCCCGTGCCCATGAGTGAAGTGCAGTGTACTGCACTCAACTTACACCTAATGCGGAAATTCCGCACAAAGCAATACACTTGCAGTACGGTCAACTTTACTGTACGGAAAGTTGATGTAATATACTGCTTGTAATACTATTCCAATACTCCCCGGTATATTCCGCGTTTAAGAAAAGATCCACCAAATAAAACTACACCTATCCCTATCATATTAAAGGATTACGCGGGAGATCGAACTTAAAACACTTATTGTAAATAACAGGTGTTTTAACCGTTAAATCACTAAACCGGTTATATGACAGGGAATAAGGCAGTTGCTTAAAAGTAAATGTTACGATAAAAATACCCTGATGACCTCATTCATTTCCCTATACAGTGGTATGCAATATAAAAAAGGTACGATAAATATTAATTACCAAACAACCGCTTCAAAACTATTTAAAATATCGTAATTCCGTGTAAAAAGTGCCAGGACGAGCAATTCTACATTACTTAAAAGGCTCTCAACCACCCGTTTCCATTATAAATAGCCCGTAAATCTCTATTTCTAAAAATTTCAAAATTTTTCCTCTATAACATACTATTCATATCATAATACAAGCTGATATTATATCCCAATTAAATAAATATTTATATATATATATTAGTTGTCTTTCAAAATAAACCTCTCATTGGCCATAAAGGTAGATAAGATTATTAAAAACGTAAATTATCTCTGGTAGTAAACTACTTAGTCTTTATTAACGAGCGTATAGTTTTTGGTCCTACATGTTATAAATATGTATTCTAATAAGACTCGTAAATAAACGTACTTTGAATACGTTTACCGCAAAAAATACGACCTGCAAAAGTTTTGTTAGGAAATCGAAGGTAAATTTTTTGTATAACTACGAAAAAGTCGTTAATAAGCGGCTAGATATTAGCGTGCGATATCGCCTTTATTTCATCAGTATTACAAACCGTAATTTAGGTTATTTATATACGCCTCTAAACTTAAACCGCAATATGAACGAGGTTATTAAAGAATTTTTTAAAGCGTATTTAGTGTTCGACGTTTAAAACTAAGTTAAGTCGAGATAATCGTAAGCTTCTCTCCAATTGCTAACGAAAGGATAAAAAACGTATAAACGTAGGTCGTATCCTTTAAAAAGGAAATTAATTTTCGGCTTTCTATATAAAGAAAGGAGGATATTCGAGGCGGAGCGGGTTTTATGCTTACCATCCTTATATATTTTAATAGTTTGCAGGCTGTATAGGTTTTAAACGAGAAGCGTAATTTTTAAATAAATTCATTATGGTAAAGGGAAAACGTGGAAAATATGGTTAACGAATGGCTAGAAAACATAGTTAAAATAGAGTAAATATTTTATAGAGGTATTCGAACGTATTGATATAAATTTAGGCGATATTAATGCAGAGCTCGGTAAGATAGTCAATATGAGTAAGAAATGACTAGGTAAAAACAAGAAAGAAAACTTTAAAGATATATTCGAATAGTTTTTCCGTTACTTAGGTTTTATTGATATTATATTAAGTTTATTCGATACCTGTAAAGTAATGATTAATACGTTACTTCATTTCGTAATATAAAATGTAAAGCGTTAAACTCGTTTACTAGTCGAGTATAAAACTCTATCGTTATATTTGGCTAATTTGTAACGAAATTCAAAAACGTTAAGTACAACTGAATTAAAAAAGCTTAAAAGCAGCTTTTATATTAAGTATACGTTACCTATTTACTTAATTGAAACCTGTTGTTCCAATGGGTTTTTCATCCGGGTACGTCCAGTTTAAAGTTTTATATGGGCCCATGATATACGTTTAATGTTGTATTCTGGTTTTAATTAGCCGTTAGCATTAATAATATTAGTAATTTACGGTTAAAAGTAGCGAGTTTGTTGGCTTAAAACCGGGTACAAATCGATTCTAATAAATTAATTTATATAAAGTTTATGGTGTTTTTCGCCTAAAATGTTAAGTTTAACAATGTAAAATTCTATTATATGTATTTTACAGTAGTTATTATAAAGTCAACTTAGCTGTTTCGAAAACTAGTTCAGTTTGGATTTTTTTAAAAAAAGTTAAATATTGTTACCGACTCTAAAATGTTCTGAAAGGGAACGTTGCTTATAAGCGACTTCCTTAATACATCATTAAGTAACCGTTATTACGGCTTATATAAACTTTATAACCTCGCAACTACGTTTAATAAGATCTTTGGCTCTCAAATATAATATTGTAATTAAAACAAGGGAATGTTATACCGGTTACATAGGGTTAATATATTAACAATTGGTTATAAAAACCGGGTAAATACGGATAGTAATCTTATCTTTATCATTTAGTACCAATTAATAATTAGGTAGTAAACGGATTTAGTTAAATTAGGTATAAACGACAAAAAAAAGTTAATACGTTAAAATTCTTTGATTAATACATTTGGTTATACTGTTGGTTTCGGGGTGAAATATAATACTTAAGAGTTACTTTACCCCATTTAAGTCGTAAAAGCGCTTTCAAAATCCATTAGTTTAATTCGATTTATAGTTATTAATGATGATACGAAAAAAATCCGTAAAATTGTCAATAACAACTTAGAATCGTTTTTCACAAATTTCGATGTTTATAGTAATTATAACCTTGAAAGTAACGGTTTTTTTCACCGGTTTATAATAAATATAAGGTAACATGGGTAGCTGGTACGTTTCTAAGGCAGGTTAATATAAAGTCGATCAGAAATTCGTTTTAAATCTGTTTCATAATCGGAAAATGATTAAAAGATTCTTTTCAAAGGTATCTTTAATTAGTTGTACGAATATAAACATCAGAGTTCAGGTAAAAGGAGAGAATCACGTAATATAAGCCGTATTAAAGGTATGTTTTTCAAATGATAATAATGGGAACTTCGCGGCTTGGGTACCTAATAAAAAGTAAATCACAGGTAATTTAAATGAACGCGGTAGTAAACGTCTTATAGGTCAATACCTAAATAGGGTCATACAACCGTAAAACCTTATCTTCTACTGAATATTCCGAAATTGAAACCTTTAATACGTGATCGTTATCGATAGGAATATCCATAGGCAAATATCGATCGCCTGCATATATTGAACGGACTTGTAGGACGTAAACGTCATCGTATATTAAACCGGCGTTTTAACAACTTTGACATTAATATTTGTATAACATTGACAACCTTTTAAAATATATTTACCGGTAACAGTTAACTGGAAGGTATATATGCGCGGGAATAGCTCATGAAAGGTTTATTCGAGTTGTAATAATTGGAATTGTCAGCTTAAAAGAGGTAGGTCGAAAAAGCTTTGAAAAATATTTCATTTCGTCGTATTAATGTATTAATTCGTACGTAATTTGTTGCCTTGTTATAAACCAACCGAAAGCAAAACTAAAAAATGCGTTAAAACTAACGAATATATCATTTAAAAAGCCTTTATATAATTATAAAGTATTTTAGGTTTTTATAGTTCATTAAAATCTTTAACAGGTGTGTTTTACTTTTAATTCCGCTTTCTATATTTCAAACAGTTTATAATTCCAAATAGCTTTTTATCGTAAATTTTGTAATTATATCCGACAGGAAATAATTGACACATGTATTTTGTTATTAAGTGTAGGTTGTTGCAGTCGTAGCGTTGAAAAAGGCAGTCACCTAATATTTAACCGGAATGGTCAACTTTTAAAAAAGTATTACGTTAGGGTTTTTATTAGGTAAGTATGGGTTCGGAAGGAAAATTGAATTTAAGTCGTTCGAAAAAGCTTTTTTGTTCGGGCCGTTAACAAAAAAGAGTGCCTTTACGGGTTAATCGAAGTAACAGTTTAATAATGTTTAAATGATTACGAATAAAATTCCGGTGAATGTTAACGAATTTGAGATGACCCTACATACCTAAACCCTATGTAAAAGCTATTTATTTTCGGATAACGCATAGTTTTTACGGGTTTATATAAACGCAGACGTTAATTTTTATAACGATTTCTAGGTATTTAATTTTTTAATCTACCAACTTGTATCTGAATAAGTTGAGGTTAAATCCCGCGGCGTTTAGAATGTTAAAGATTTATTTAACTCTAACGTGGTAATCTTTGTAGGTACCTTTTAAGTTAACAAAAATATTGTCGAGGTAAATAGAGTAGAAAATATTGACAAAAGGGCGTAACGAGCTGTTAATATAATGTTAAAAGGTTGTCAATGTACTAAAAAAGTTAAAAATAATAATAAGTAATTCGAAAAGTGCGAAACGTATATAGAATACAAGTTTCCACTTATTTCTCTTTTTAATACGAAGCTTATAAAAATCACTTGAATATTTAACTTGATAAATTACTTAATTTAGGAAATATTTTGAAAAGTCTTTTTCAGAAATAATAATGGATAATAATCCGTTTTTGTAAAAGCGTTAAGTTATTAATAATCGATATAAAAACGTAGGTTAACCTTAGAATTTTTTCACTAAAACAACGAAGTTACCCGTTAGGAAGTTATTCGTTTGAATGTATCTTTAGTAACATAGTTCGGTTAACAGTTTTTGTAATATAAGAAGTTTTTTACGTGACATACCGTATAACGGGTTTTACAAAACCTTTCAAGGTAAACCCTTAGAATCGATACAAAAGAATATGTTATAATATATTTTGAAGCAGTAGAAGAGCAATTTATTGTTATGGACTTTGTCGTTAAAAGGGCGAATTCTTTAAAATTGTTAAGGAGTTTTTCTTTGACGGAAACGAGTGATTTAGGGGTGAAAACTTCATCAATATCTTTAAAAGAAACAGTGGCAAACCGCGTGAAAGCGTTTCGATCCTTATGGGCCTTTCGTAAAATAACGTAAAATATAACAGAATTGATCCCTTTCGATGTTTTTATAAGGGCGCGAACTTTTGTTTTTAAATACGATAGTTATTCATTCATTTCAAAAGTAATACATACTTCGGAATGGCGTAAGTAACATATTAGTATTTTATTTAATATTTATCTTAAATAATGTTATATTGTAAAAAAAAGGAAAATATGAGGTTATATTCGGTAGCTATATTTATTAAAGTCGATATTTAAAAATTGCTTGCAGGTTTTTAAACTGTTGCAAAGTTATCGATTCGAATCATGGTTGAAGTAACAGTAGTATTGCATTGGTCAAATGGCAGATGCATTGTTCTAGGTTTAGAAGACCGCTAGCCGGTCTGAACAGTAATTTGTATAGCCAGTTGCTTGGCCCGTGCCCTTGAGTGAAGTGTAGTGTATCATACTCGATTTACATCCAATGAGGTAAGTCTACAAAAAGCAATACACTTAATTTGTAGTTCTGTATAGTTAACTTTACTGCAAGTAAAGTCGACCTACTGTACTATAAGTATTACTATTACTATTCTAACATTAGCGGCTTTTTAGTTTTTATATGCACGATAGTATGGTTAAATAATCTTTTCTAGTTACTATTAAATTGTCTCCTCGTCAACTGGCCAAACCCCTATCAATTCCAGTTTACTTATATACTAGATTGTACCTAATTGCATTCAAATTAACCTCATTTAACCTTAACTACTCTGTTCCTCCGAGGTTCAAGTTCATTAACTCCCGACAAAAATTCTTTCGACATAGGTCTTTGTAGGTCTTTACTTTAGCTATGCTAATCAAACAAATCGCTATCATAACCTTTACCTTCCTGGCTGTTTTCCAATTTGCCATCACATTCTTAACCTCCATCATGTAATTTGAGCTTTCCAGGCGGCCTATTAATGTAGCCCTCGATACGTATATTTAATCTATTTCTATTCACAAACCATTCCTGAAACTTATTTGGCATTACTTTTGTCATGGAATTTGAAGGATTATCTTTGCCGGTGATTTATCGGAATTCCTTAATCTCTCTCATTTCATGAGCATTAAGGAGTGTTATTATGTCGATTATTAAACGTTTTTCACTAATAATTCCAAGTTTGAAAAGACATTCGAAAAGGCTCCTTAAATCGGTATATATTATCACTGGGATAGGAGGAATCTTTAGTTTCCTGGTAATAAGGTTAAGGGTTTCCCATAATACTATATTTACGTAAAACTTGCTATTAGGCCGTAAACTCTGAAAGCTAATACGTTTCGTATAATCCTTTTAAACTTACGTAGATTTAGTAAATTAGGTTACTGACAATATTAAATTGGTTTTCCCGTTTATATTTATGAAAAAGTGTTATCAAGAAGCCGATTTGTAAAGATAAGTCGGTGTTATTTATTAATGATCCATCCGTAAATATTATCAACTTATTCTTTAATAGATCGATTAGAACTATATTAATATTGTGGTCTAAGTTTCGTGTTTTTCATTCGAGCTTTTTGTTTAACTGGTTAAAGTATTTATTTACCGATTCTTATGTTTATGCCGCGATAAAGTCGTCGTAAAAGGATTTAGGTTGGCATAAAGTAGCAATATAACTACCTCACACACGCTATTCAAAATATCATTAAGCTCTACCCATATTAGTCTTATCAATTATAGCTAAAATAATGCCCTATCCCTTTGAAAAAAAGTTTAAGCCGATATTAATACTATGTATACAGATTAACAATTAAGTAAAATGAAGTTGGTCGTCCTTCATTAACATCATTAACGGCTTACAATTATAAAATTTAAAGTCCTTAATCGCTTGTCATTCCAATACCTCAAAGTTAACCGTTTTAACGAAAAGGTTATCGTTAATTTGTATGCCTACTACCCCGAAGTCCCTCTTTTACATTCCTGATAAGTGTAGACTATATGTTAAAAACTTTATCGCTAACCGTAATTTAAAGTAAGACTGGTAGGTTAAAAACCAATAAATGCTTATTTTAACTACTTCATATAGTGGTTTAATATATAGTATTATCGTTTTTATATAGTAGATAACACATAGTGCTTTTAGTAACTTTAATAATACGATTCGTTACAAATTAGTTTTTCATCACATATAAGCCTATACTATATTATAGTTAATAAACATAGATTTACATTCTTAACCAATAAACTTATTAGTAAGAAATTACTAAATTTTAGGTAATTTTTTGAAAATATTAGCGACTATTTAAAGATTTAGAACTTGCCTTTATTACCGTATCCTTAAGCGATTCAATGTAACTTTTTATACGGATGCCCTTTAATTTTTCACTTAACCTCGTAAATAATCCTCCACTTAAAAATTATAGCGTTTAGGTTTTAACGATTGAAATCGTTTTTCGATACGAATTATACAATTCTTTAAATTATTCAACCGGTAATTTCGACCTTTTCGATTTCTTTAAATGGTTTTTCGGAGGTTTTAATAATCTCCTACATTCAAAGCTTTAACTCTAAGGCTTCGTTATCTTTCTTTTTTCTGCTTAGATAAGTAGTACTATAAATATGGCCAGGTTTGTATTCTTCTTCTTTAATATTCTTTTCTTCAAGGGTCGTCCTCGCTGGCGGCGTTTCATTGGTATATCAATAATAGGTGGAGAAGGTTTATATTAGTTTGGTCGCTTGATGTAAATATCTTCATTGTTAGTAGCTATAATATAAGGCTTAACTTGAATAATTCGTAATAAAATTATAAAATGAATTTATCATAAACGGGGGATTATTCAAAGGTTAGGACTGAGCTATAATGTTGAATTAAAGTTTAATTAACTTTTTTACGCGATTATATATAAAAGTTACGCCTTTTTAAAGTTTTTTAAACCATCGGTTGAAGTAGAGTAAATTGCTATAATTACTTTAACGTTGAAGTCTTTTAAGCGTCACATCAAATTTAACGAATAGGTATGAATACAATAGCCGTTTACGTCGTATCGTAAGTATAACCTAAGATTTTTACAACGAGAGAATTCCGAATAATTAACTTAGGCGGCGCGTCGCTTAAAAGCGACTTGAAAAACGTTTATACTAACTATAATAACGTCTCTTTAGCTATTTCGGGTGGGTATATCGTTACTATTATTCCCATTACGTAAAATACTTTTAATAATAACGTTAATACAACCATACCGAGTACGAAAGTTATAAAGTCGTTTATCGATAAATTCAACGAAAATAACCCACTTATTGTAATCTTAGGGTATATTAAGCTGAAATAACGTATTGATTGACGTATCGTTAATAAATCCCTTTATGGTAACGATTTTAGCAACAAATTCCTAGGTTATGCCTTCTAGTTTCGCGAATAAAGCCTTTTAGCCGTTAAAAAAACTTAATTCGTTCGCGAATTCCCCATGTTATATTCGTAAGCCGAACGATAATAGCTTTAGCCATGTTAAGATCGTAATAGTAAAGATAAAATATAATTACAAAGGTATTACAGTCGTTCATATCGATGTCGCCTTCGTAAATATAATAGGTTTTTATAACGGTTTTTATAAAGCTTTTCAACTATCAAGAAAATGTTGTAAAAGTAATCTTTTCATACCGATAAAGAATTTTGACTATGACTTACGTATTATCGTAGCTTTTTATACTGGAAATCGTAAGTTAATGTCGAAAAACTTCACCGGTTCATTATTTAATTTATATTTAATTCGTTATATCCCATTAAATAGGGCGCCAGTATCGTAATCAAAATTAAAAAATCCGATCTTTCGTCGTTAAGGAAATTAGTAAGGTTTTCAATAAATAGCGGCATAATAGTTTCTTCATTCGTAACTTACGTAAAAGAAACCTTTAAAGATATCTCCTCACGCGTATGTCGAAATATTACTTTAGGGCTTAGGAGTATAAATGCGAGGAGTTGAAGGATAATAATATAATCTTAAGTTATAACTGTTAATAGACAGATAAAATACCGTCGGAAAAAGAATAGAGATTTATATATAAAGGGAATGAAGCTGGATCTGTCGTTTAAGGTAGTCGGATTCTATCTAAAAACCTCAATAAAGAATGAAAGAAGAAATCCCTACTAAGGAGCTATTGTAAAGCTAGGAAGATGGTGTAACCCGGTCATGTAACGTGTGGGGGCGTGATCTCATGCGGCTTCAGAGCTGCTTCAGAGCATCGTAAGAACGTGAATAACTACCAGGGTCAGATACCTAGTAATACTAGCCGGGTACAAGCGTGTGACACAGCGTGATTTTTCGTATAGCCGCCCTATAGTCTTACCTTTTACTTCGTAAATAATTTTCGACTTAAAAATCGTAACGTTTAAGTTTCAAAAGTTAAAATAGGCTTTCAGCATAAATTATATAACCCTCGAGTTAGTAAACCGTTAGTTTTTATCCTATGGCCTTCTCCAAAAGGTTTGCCAAAAGTCTTTATAATTCCTTGTATTTGAAGTTTTAATACCAAGTCTTCATTATCTTTTTCTTTCCTACTTATCGAAGTAGTGTTGTAGATATGACCCGGTATACATTTTTCCTTTTTAACGTTCCTTTTTGTCGGGGGTCGTCTGTACCGGTGACATTTTATCGGATTATAGATAATAGGTAAAAAAAGCTTATATTCATTCGGTTGCTTATCTTAAGGATTTTTATTGTTAATAACCTTTATATAAAGCTTAACCTTGGTGGTATGGAAAGATATAAAACCTTCATAAATTTTAATAACTACTTTAAAGTTAGCGATATTTGAAGTTTTGTATAGTCCCTTTAATTTAACCGGCTTCCACTATTTAAGGACTCTACTTTATAACGTCAAAATGATTAAGTCGATTGTTATAGGAACATTTCTAGTGTTAAGGGCGTCGTTAACTTGGCGGCGAGTCGATTCTTTCTGTAATATCTTAAAAGCTTTGCCATAGATTTTTACTCGCTTTTGGGTATTTTCTAATAGAGGAGATTTAATCGTGAGACGAAAGTACGTTCCAAAGGCCAGTAGTATGGGTATTAGGCCGTTAGGATACACAGTGTTATGTAAACCTTTTATCATTATTTAAAAACATATCCCCGGATCTGTAAAGCTTTTAATTTGTAGTGTAAAGATACTGTAAGCTCGGCAAAGTAAGGCGTGTACCCTTTTATCCTTTCCAATACTTTAGTAAGCCTTTACAAGCATTAATTTACATGAGATAGCTATTATTTTCACATCTTTTTGAAACTCTGCCGCTGTAAAATTGGTGTTAACATCGTAAATAACGACGTTAGATAAAATCCAGTACGTTTCAATCCATAATATTCTCAATGTATTCCATATGTCCTTTACCGAAAGGGATTTTAAAATCTTATCTCCGTAAAAAGAGGTGGCGAAGTCAATAATGTAAAAAAGGCTTATTATTTAAGTAAAATGCATTAAAAAAAAAACTTGTAATTAAAGTTCTTATTGTTTTTAATACAAACTTAAATTTTCGAGGGGCTTGGTTATATGTTTTGAAATAGTAGCAAGACTTTTGAATGGTCTTGAAGTCAAAGTATTCCACATTTTTTTATCTTATAGATTTTAGGACTTTATATAGTTTATTAACAGCTAAATAATCAAAACGTAAATGTAATTAACAGATTTCCGGCTCCGTTAAGTTTAATACCATTGCTTTATGTACTTAAATACAAAATTATAGGTGCTTCCACTTAAAAACAAAGGGAAACCTTTGGCTGTTTTTAACCAATTCGTCGGAGTAAACGTTAACGTTAATGTTAAGGGTTTTTATATCCCGTAATTGAAGAATTAAAGATGTAGAAAGCTTAAAAACATGGAACGTAATCGTCTTTATAATAGTTTAAAATACCATTATCCCTAATAAATATAATGTTTCACCTAGTTCGAAGTTAACTTTAACCTTGCTCACATTGTAACAATTAATTTCAATAGCTATAATACTTTCTATTCGCAATACCATGTACTACAAATAGCGTTTTATCAAGTATCTTACTGCTTCTATATCTGATATAATACCTTAACACATATAATTTTCGTAACGATTATAGAGGTTAAAGATGTATAATAGATCAGTGGCTTAATTATGGTGAAGGTAGGTATTTTTACCACTCAAATAGCATAAAAAGATGTAGTAAGCTAATTACTAACCTACGCTGAAAACAATATATTTATACCACTTAATTTACTTAAAGGTATTATTTCTGTTAATAGGCTTATAGCTTTTGAAGTCTGAAATTAAATTTAAGTAATCCTATTTAAAAATGATAGGGTACTGGATATATTATATCATACTTTTGTTATTTCTCTTCACTGGGGAATGGGGAATTAATTAATATCCTGATTTACCATAAGTTCAATATCTCTTATCACTATTAAAACTATATTATTTACAGTAAATAGATTCGCTTAAATCTTAGCTCTGTTGAAGCTAGCATAGGTTCTACCTTTAATTTATAATCGATAAGCCAGACTTTGGACTTTAAAAGCGCTCGTATTTATACTTACGGTCAATTTAATTAACTATCATAAGGTTTTATTTATTTACGTTAAAGAAGTTATCGTCTTAATGGTATATACTAAGTGAATTTGGTATTCGTATCAATAAAATTATAAAGAAAAACGTAACTAGTTAAGAAAACTTTCATGAGTGGCATTTAGACGTTATAAAGTATCTTCGAACTTACTGACACCCATAACTACTGCCTATACCTGTTCGTGAAGTGTAGCTTCAGCAACGTGTGATTTCTCTATTATTTGATAGCACAACACCAGCTTGTCAAACATCTAGTTAAGCACATCCATTGGTATTTCCTCATTTTTTTTCTTGATATTATCGTAGTCCACTACGTAGTAACTCAATCTATGTAGTATTGAGTAAAGTAAATATCGTGTTTAAAATAACTCTTCATACCATTATAAACTTGGAAAAATGTGGTTACTCGAGTTAGAAAGGTTAGATAATAATCTCAAACATTCCCTGTAAGTATTTTAGGAAATAGTAAATGAAAACCAGAAATGGGAACCCCTATCTATTTGTAAATGTTTAGGAAAGGTATCATTTTCGTGTCGAAAAGATTATAGGGCTTCCCGTTATACTTTTTTATATCTTTCCATAGTTTACTGAAATCTATAAGGAGATTATAGTTGATATTTACCATTTTAACAGGTCTTAGAAGCAAGTCGCAATAATTATCCCAGTTTTTATTAGTCTTTCCTTACAATCCAAGTTTTAAAGCCGCCGAGATACCGTATTAATGGTAATTGCCAATCGTTTGGCCCAAGAGGTAAAGTCTAGTGGTGAGACTTTTAGTAGGCTCTCATATATAAGTAAACCTATCGTAAAAGGTTCTTAAGAGACTTGATAATTGAAGGGCTGGTAGGTAATAGAGTTTAAAGTTTTTGGTAGATTTGATGATTTGGCTTAATTAACTAGTGTAAAACGCTAACTTCAATCCCTTTTATAGTGTTAGTGGCCGTTGCTTTACGTACCCTGCCGCCGTCAAGAGCGTACTCCGCGCTATCACATAAAAACACTAAACTAACTAACAAGTTAACAGGTTCCTTATCACTAGCTCATAAAGAAGTTTAAATTAGCTAAGTGTAATGGGGTGATCCCCTAAAACGTGTATAAGAGAGTTAAAGTTCCTTAACGCCTTTGCTTTTTCTTTGAAAGTTTTAATGATTAGGGTTTTAAAGGGGGTCTTTTCGTTAAGCTAATTCAAAAAAAGTTCTGATCAATCCCAATAGTGTCTTCTTCGGAATATAGATGCCAGGGCAAGTAGCCTACTTCTTTAGTTTAGCCTTAACCGTACGCTAGATTATATTTTATATGTTAACAGTTCAATAGTTAACAAACTCGCGGAAATCTTAAAAAGCGCGGATGCCACGGCCGTAGTTTTTACCGAGGTTCCCGTCAAAAATGTACTAGCTAACGTAATTAGTTAGTTAAGGTTTAGTTAAGGTTTTATTAACATCCGTGATCCAAAGCTATTCCTCGTAGTAGTTGACAAAGACTATTCGAGTGCTTTAACTGCCTCTTGTTAAATGGGATCGGTAATGGCCTGAAAATAAGCGCTTTTGATAGTCATTTTAATGTTTTGGCTTGTATGGAACTTGGTGGGAAAAAAGCTTAAGGATCTGAAAAGTAAAGACTTGGTGTTTTAGTGTAAAATCGTGTAAGAACTTGGCATTTAACGTAAAGTTGCTTAACGTAGCTTTCTTGGCGCGACTTGACGATTCTTAATGTTTTTCGCTTGAGATAACAAACTTAACGAATAAATTGGTGTAAGGGAAGTAAAACGAGTGAAATATGGGAAAATATTTGGTATAAAGAGTAAGGTTGGAAGTCGTTTATTGTTTTGGCTATGGTAATTAGTCGTTTTTATAATATGAACACCCGCAGTTGTACTGACTTATCCGTTTGCTAACTTGTCGTTTAAAACTCTTAACAGTCAATCTCAATGCTCTTTAAAAAGGATCTTTAGTGAAAATTTCTTAGTGTTTTCGATAGCGATACCATCGCTACCTCTAAGCTACCGTGAAAACCGATGCAACCTAAAAGACTTCTCTACTTACTGCCGTGAAAACCGACGCAACAGTAAAGGCTCTTCGCAAGAATCTTTCTTCTACCTTAGTTTTTCACAAAACGTAACCGGAAATTATCTTCTTTTTTTACTTAGCTTGTTTTTTCTTAATCTAATAAGAACTGATTAGTATTGGTGAAGATTTAGACGTTAAAATTTTATCGATTTGATTGGTCGAAGTAATAGTAGTATTGCGTAGTCAGATAGTAGATGTATTGTTCTAGGTTTAGAAAACTGCTAGCCGGTCCGCGCAGTAATTTGTATGGCCAATTGCTTGGCTTATACCCTAGTGTAAAGTGGGGCTAAACTGCACTTGACTTGCAACCAATACAGTAGGCCCGCCAACAATACACTCAACTTCCAGTGAGTATAGTCAACTTTAGTATGAGTAAAATTGAACTACTTCACTACAAATACTACTATTCCACCACTAGCTAAACTAATTAGTCAGGTGTTTCTCAATTAAAACCTCGTCAACATCCTCAATCTAGAGTTATTCATCGTAGTAGTTATCCAAAACAATTTCGAAGGCTTTATATACTTTGATGTATTTTTGACTCGGTATCGTGTTAGGGTTCTAGCTTATATAAAACTCAGTAATTGATAGACTTGACTAGTCAAAAACGTAAGGTTTGATTTTTTGGTGTAAAGTCGCATAGGGACTTGGCAAATTGGTGTTAATTTATGTAATGTGGCTTTCTTAAAGCAACTTAGTAATTCCGCTCGGTGTAACAATCTTAACGATTAAAGTAGTGTAGGAGAAGAGGAAGTGGTGAACTAAGAGGAAAGTATAGTGTTAAATATAAATTTTGTATAAAAGCGAAGGTCGCAAGTTCATTATTATAATTATTTAGCTTCGTACTTGGTCGGTTGTAAAGTAGTTATACTTATAATAGTAATACATGTAGTAGTACTAACCTAGCCGTTTGCCAACTTAATGATATTTAAGACTTTTAACGGTTAATTTCAACGATTCAAAAAGTATTCATAAAAATCTCTAAGTGTTTTCGATAACGATACCGTCGTTACCTCTAAGTTGCCGTAGCAACCGACGGAACTTAGAAGTCTTTTTTACTTATTATCGTGAAAACCGATATAGTTTGTAAAAGTCTTTCGCAAAAACCTTTCCTTTATCTTAGTTCTTCACAAAGCGTAACCAGAATGTAATTTCTTCTTTTTACGTAGCTTATCTTTATTCAATCTAATAAACACTCATTAGTGTTCGTAGAGCTCTAGACGTTATAATGTTGTGGTTTCAATTGGTTTAAGTAATAGTAGTATTATGTGGTCACGTGGTGAATGTATCATTCTAGGCTTGGCAGACCGCTAGCCGGTTTGCACACTAATTTGTATGGCTAATTTCTTAGCCCGTGCCTTAGTTTGAAGTGAGCATATACTGTATTTGAACTTTCAATAGACCAGCAAAACAATAAACTCAACTTGCTGTTAGTATAGTCAATTTTATTGTAAGTAAAGTTGATTTACTATATTAAAATGACGAGTGATTCACTAATTAGCTAATATAACATTGAGATCATCGACAGTATTAACGACCTATGGTAAATATATATAAAAAAACATGAAATTAAAACAAATAACAATTTCTTTTGTACAAATTGATTAAAAGCGTCACCATTTATTTTCTTAAATATACAAACAATTAATTCCATAATTCCAAAGCTGTAACGCAAAATTTACAAACACAGCGAACTATAAAATCTTGAGACTCCAACGATATTCAAAAGAATATTTGGGAAAAACTAGTTTGGAAATACCTTAAATTAATGATATTATCCGATTAACGTTATGAATTTGGTTTTCTAGGCGCTTTCGATTATAACGATCATTTTATCGGTTCTTACAGCAATCACAACAATGTTCGTAATGAAAATTAACATAATATTCGTCATGGCAATTATCACAACGGTCGTCATTGTTATATTCATCGCGATAAAAATCCTTATCATGATAACGTCTATACGTATAACAACAACCGTTATTTTAAAGAATAAGCTCATAATTTTCATTGTGATTTTTACGATTTTAATTAGGATTATTAAGGCGACTGAACCGCTAAGTGATGCGAAAATCATCAAAATAACGATACTTTTACTGTAATTATTCCGACTATTATTTGAATACGTATTTCGTGAAGTATCCGCTTTTTAACAAAAATCTTACCGGTTACTATTATCGTTTTTCGTTACTAGGTGGTAGAACAAATGTTTTTGGTATATTATAATAAGCAACAAGATCTTTTTTTCTTAATGTTATTTTTATTATACTTTATAACTAATCGGTAATTAGAAAACCATGAATATTATTACATATCCAAATTCATTTTTTTTTCAAATGTCTATTATTAGGTTATATTTATTACCGTTATTACGTTGAAGTATATTTATGGTTCTCAAGTACCTTATTTTTATGTGGATATATTTCCGTAATCTAGATTCGCCTTTAACAAAGTTACTCAATATAAAGCTAGCTTTTCGCAACTTTCTCGTTGATTGGCTTATATTCATAAAAAAATTTGAAACGATTATCTTATTGTAAAGTTACAACCTCTAATTTATATTGCTTGGTAGAATATAAAGATAAGTTCGGTATTTGATTAATAAATTTCGGAACCTGAAAACAATATAGAAGATGTAGCGAAAAGGTATGACTTAACGTTTATATTGGTGTATATAATTCTATTGGAACGTCATAAAAAACTTTCCATGTTCATAAAAATATAATCTTTACTGATTGTAACAATACCTTAATTATGTAAATTAGAAAACTCGGAGACAAAAATACCCATCTTTTTACGTTTTTAGTATAGACCTTTTGTAAGTATTCTAAAATAATTTTTCAAGATTTGCTTATATTATCATTATTTAAATTAAGCTGTTGAAATTTGGTATCGTATTGATATGATGCCGGGTAGTGATATAAATTACAGGATATATCAACGGTATAACGAAGACTACGTTAACAGTTAACGTTATTACTAAGATAATATTATAGGTTAAAGTTATTTTAAGGAGGACATATTTGTTTAAAAAAATTCTTACCTCATCAATTTGATGTACAAAACTTATTGTTGGTAAGGTCTCATGCCTTGGTATTCATGTGAGATAAGGTTTTTCAAGAGTAATTAGAATGATTGGTATTGTATTATAAAATATGATGATCCAAAAAAGCATCTAAAGATGCTCTCTATAGGTGAGGGTTTATAAGTCCTCACCCGGAACGTACTACTATAGACCGCTTTGCGTATTGCCGTTCGGTTTGGTATAGCCATTGAAGACCGATCCATGTATTGTCGTTTGGTTTGGAATAGTCATTTCAAACCGATCCATATATAAAGCACTTTGCATCTTATAAGAGTGCAGCATGTAATGTAACACGTTATCGTATACTTTGTAGGAGTGCACCCTGAAATACAGTACACCGTTACTTTCACTACATATATTATCTATAAGGGTGTATAGTAATATATACATAGGTAATCTTTTCTTTTTTTCTTAGCTACTTCATACTTATAGCCTAGTAGTAATAGTATGGTTGTAGCTACGAAGTTTTTAGTTAGTAGGTTTTGTATTAATAGTGTTATTATAGTATTGATTACAAAAAGTCCAAATTAATAAGCTTTCATAATAATAGTGTTATTATTGTATTAATTGTAGAAGGTTTAAAATAGCAAGTTCGGTTTAGGTTAATAAAGTCTAACAGAGGTGGTATTTCAAGTTTGGCTAAGATTAGTAAAGTTTTGCCGAGGTAGTATTTATAATTCGAGCCTGGTTGGTATAGTTAAAAGTGAGTAACATAGTTAATAATAGCGTTTTTCGAAATTTCTAATAGGGGTGATTATATAGGGGTGACTACATAGGAGTAATTACGCAATTACGTATTAGATTAGTATAAAAAGATATATCGTTATCGGCTTAAATAAAACCTCCTTTCTTTCTCTTGTAAAGGCACCAAGTCCAAATAAATGTATATCTTCATTTTGATTTAATTTCTAATCTTATCAAATAAATTATGCTATGTTATTACTTTACCTTTATTTCGTTTAACCAAAATAAGCCGTCTTAATAGGTAGGTTACTTAACTAATACCTAGTAATAACCTTTTTTACCTAAATAACACGTAAAAACCGAATCGCACAGCGCTGTCTGGTGCGCAAGCGGCGGCGCGCCGCCGTTACCGCCGCCGCTACCGCTTTTATCACCACTACCAATGAAAGTAGCCCGCCTTCATCGGACGTTATTTCTTCCATCGCCGCTACACCGCCCGCCCCCATTAACCCACTCGCCGCCACGCCACCAAGTCCCGCCATTACCGCCGCTACGCCGCTTAGTTCTGTCGCCGTTACATCATCCAATCCCGCCGCCGCCACGCCGCCCAACCCTATTGCCGCCTTCGTTTCGCCCCTCCCCGCCACTGCCGCTACAACCTCCTCCCCATTTTCTCTTTCCTTCCCCTAAACCTAAAGGGGAGGAACAGAAGGCTTTTAAAGTTATAACCTTACCTTTTCCTCACAAGTAAAAACTATATTGCTCATAAAACCCCCCTAACATTATGAACGTAACCTAGTGTAATTACATTAAAATTCATATTCCTTAAATCCACCCGAATATATATTTTATTTTTATTTTTTATGTTTTTGATAAGGAATATGAGGCCGGCCTACTCTCTCATCTCAAACTTCATATCGTTAGGGTACGTCGTAAAATCTTTGTAACGTATAAGATGTTAAAACGACGTACTCGGGTCCGTAACGCCTGGTCCATAATGCCTTTCCGTCAATAAATTCGCTTTACGTGTTATATATTGCGTTCGCAGCCGTAGGTAAGTCCGTTAACAATTATTACGAAAGTAAGAGTCGTTTAACCCATTATTACCGTTATAAATAAACCAGTAATGTATACGCCTTTATTCCAGTAGTTTTAAAGTTATAAATCGAAATCGTATTACGCGTTCACCGGCTTTTAAATAAAATTTGACCCAACCTTAAAAACATCCTTTAGTAAAAATATACCTTTCTGGCCGATTGGAAAGTATTCGCGACCGGAAAAAACTAAAATAAATTAATAATAATGAATAATAGGTATTAATTGGAAGATTAGAGAAACGGTAACCGCCGTCGCCACTTAAAAACGGGGCCTACATATATATTACGTAGGTAAATTTAACGGTATTATCGTATATTGTCGTAAAAAGGGTAATCCCTTTTTTCTGTCTTTACTTAAGGGTATAACTAATAAAGCGTAAAGTTATATTTTTATTAACATTAATAACATCAATAACGGTAATAGCGGTAACTCTAATATTAAAGGGGAACGTGGTAGAAAGGATAATAGGGATGTAACAACATTGCCCTCTCCTTTTAAAAATAGATAAATACCCTCTTAACCGGGTCTGTATACCCAGCTATAATATAATACGCTGTATAGGAATATTATAACTTATTATAAAATTATCATTTCAATATCATAATCGTAATATAAGGTATAAAAACTAAAAAAATAATATACCAAAATCGATACGATATTATAAACACAAACAAAGGAAAAAATTGGGGTCGGTACAAATAGTAAAAATAGATATAAAAATAAAAGAATAGGAAATTCCATTGGGCTAAGATGGAAAAAATAAAAAGTGCTAGGATTTAGGAAACGATATGAAATTCTAAGGCTAAATAAATGTAAAATCGGTGGTTGGCACGAATAATAAGGTCAAATGAAGGGAAAATTATAAATCAGTATAAATAATATAATACGTGCCGATTTAAATTGGCATAAACGGATATAATAGCCTATTAAGGTTATAAAACTTTTTTCATTACCTTAATAAACAATGTATTCATGGATATAAATGTTTTTAATACTTAGTTTGGTATAAATTTAGTTATAATATCAGTTATATATAATTTTCCATTCATTCATCTCGTCTTTTCGATTTTACGACGTTTATATTACTTATATAAAGTTATAATATCTATTATGAAACTGTTCCGTTTTGTAATACTCAATTTGTTTAAATATTTATAAAACAAAAGGAATTAGTATATACAATAAGAAAAAATAGGGCGTAAACCAAGATTAAAAACAATTATCCAGACACTTATCGTTATAGTAATACCCAAATCGAAGCTTTTAACCATATTATAAATTTCGGAAGTTAAAACTCTTTGCGTAACCCTATTACACTTAGTAAAGTTTTAATAAATAATATTTCATCGGAGTGTAAAGCCGTTTTCAGCCGGTATTTAGTTATTGAAGATTGAAACGAAACTAATTTACAAAGTATAATCGTTATTATTAGTAAAGAAGCTATTAGTAAAAATAAATAGCTTTATAATACATATATCCAATAGTACAAATTATAAGCCGCGTTTTAAATTATATATTTATTACGAAAAACGTTTGTTAAACTCTTTATATATATCGTCCGTCAGGTTAATTTACTGTTACGCAACGATAAAGAGGTTAAATACTACCTTTAGATATACTATAAAGGTAACTCAAACGCTGTATACACAGTGATACCTATATTCATCGGTTTGTTTCTCGTTTTCTAAAACTATAAGGGTAACCTTATTAAACTGACCCTTTTATATAAGGCCTAAAATACCGTTTCAGAAAGTAATAATAATATGACTAAAATCAATTACTTAGCTTTCCGTTAAATACGTTTTATGTTTTACTTTTAGACCGGCTTCTAGAAGTTACCGCTTTTTAAAAACGAAAATGAGGTATTATATAACGTTTATATGTCGTCTTTTTATATACCTATTAATATAAAGCCCTTCAAATGGGTTATCAATATTAACAGGTACGGGACAAAAGTAAAGCTGATTATTTTGAGACGTTCCTTATAATGTCTTTGGTCAATGTCATCCCAGTAAACACTAACTTTGGTTAAGCCGTAAAGTCGTTTTAAAATACGTAAAATCGTTTTAGGCGGGTAATATTACCTAAGGTCTTTAGATTTATCGAAGTGAATCCGTCGTTTAAGCCGCTCCTTAAATTAGGTATATATTTACATCATATTTCGAAGCTCGATATATAGGTTATATAATATAATAGGAGAGGCTGCGAATATAAAAATCAAGAGATAATTTGCTTCTTATAACGTAGGAAATTAGGTTATAATATCTTTTTTACCTTTGTTGTTATATCTTTTGACAAACAGTTCTTTTTGTAATGTTTCCCGGTTTCATTTTTAATTTTGTAAACGAAATAGGTTAAAATGATTTTGTAGGCGCCGTAAATAGCTAAGTCGAAGCATTTGCAACGAAATACGCCTTAATTAATTAGAGCTAAAATTTCCGTTTAGATAAACTATATATATAGGATTCCTAGGGTAATAATAATACCCTTGCAGAGAAGCTTTAAGCTAAGCTTACGATTTGCCATTACTTTTTTTATAATAAAGGATTCCATAGAAAAGTTCCTGGGGCGTTTTTTGGTTTTCGAACTAAGAGGGCGCCCTCAGCAACGACATTTTAGCGGGGTTAATACAAATAAGTCGCTTTTATTCAACGTGGTTAGATTGGATTCACATTTTAAACGTAAAGTTGAAAACTAGGTTAAGCTTAAATTCGTCTTTGTAAGTAATGTTTTATAAGCGGTCTTATTCGTTTTACAGTTACAGGCTGTTCTTTTTCACCTCTTTTTTATATTCGCGTACCATTACTTAACGAAAAACACTTTTTCCGTTTAGTAAATTAATAAGTAAATCGTATCCTCTAAACCTATTAATACCTCAAGGGGTAATCTATTTATCCTTCATTCTCCAAATTAAATCTTTAAATTATAATAGTAAATCTAAAACATTAATTCTACATGAGTTATTTCTTATAACTAACGCTTTAGATATATCGTTTTTTACATGTAATAAACTTAATGCCTCCATAACTTTGGGTACAACATTAACCCTTTACACTATAAACAATAATATGGTAAAGTTTATGTAAGTCCTCGGGTAGTTCCTAAACACAAGGATCGTAATGATAAGCCTAATTAGGCTCAAAGTATTATTGACAGCGTTAAACGCTATTTAAAAAATAGATTCCTCAGAACTAATACCCTTTAATTACTTCAATAACACCGTGTACACTTTTTTAAATAAGCTGTAATATAGTTTATATTTTTAATACCTTATAAAACCTTTCTTAAAATTTATTAACACTTATTACTGGTTATTCGAACCTTCGTAAATTATTCGGTAAAATACAATGCTATATCGGCGTCGTACGCAATCGAATTTAAAGGCTGAAGGTAAAAGTTTAACTAGTAATTAATTAAAACGTTCTAATAGTTTATAACCAAAACGCTTCATATAAATTGGGCAGTTTAAAAGGATATTACCATATCGATAATGTAAAGAACTGGTTTGTTATTTAAATTCGTCATATTAATAATTACTTCGTAGTTAAAGTCCATATCGTTTTAAAGGCAGAACTTAAACTGTCGTAAGGTTTATAAATAGAGTTGGCATTCGTAACAAAACTTTTCAACAACTTGAAGTACATTTTTTCCTATGTTTATGTAATTTGTAACGTAAAGTAAACGTAAAAAACGTTTTGTAGTTAAGTATACGAATCTTTGGTGTAAAGTCTATCATTTCGGCTAAGTTAAATAAATAGCTTTAATTATACGTTTTTTCGAGGGAAAACCATAAGTAACTGAACTTAAGTCGAAGTGGTACGAATACACTATTTAAAACGAGGATAAATTAATTAGTTGTATTTCGGACCTTAATTCCGAATTTGTTTATATTAGCAAGTAAAAGTAAGAATTAAGTTTCTAAATTTATTATGTAAAACTTAACCGGTACAAAACGCGTATTTATAATAACCGTTTCGAACGATAACGCTTTATCTTAATCAAATAAAACCTTTCGGTATTTTTCATTTAGTTCAATCTAAATTTTGAAAACTTTACTGTAAACGCGTTCAATCACCCTTTTCCAGCCGTTGAAATTTCGACTACGTTAGTATTAGGTATAATGTTTTTGAAATTTTTTCCGTATTTGTTAGAAAGCATAAATTGCGACTCCATATAAACGTTAAACACTTTTTCAACGTAATTTAGGCTTATAATATATGTACAGGAGGCGTTTTACAAATCGGCGAAAATGCGTTAAACATTTTTATCATCGTAGGTTAACAATTAGACATTATTATACTTAAGGTCGTCTTTTCAAGATATGTTTTCATAATGGTAAGCGTCGAATCCGTTATTTATACCTTCGTACTCGGTTACATATATTGTAAAGTTTTTTTTTTTTTCGATTTTTAAAATTATATTCAACTTGAAATTATTGTTCAATTCGAATTTACTCGTAAGTGGATTGGTTTTTAAATTAGTAGCCGTCTTTACAGTATACTATACCCCGCTTTCATAAATATATAAGGCTTCGTATATCGTTTCGCAAATATTGTTATGGTTTCGGTACGTTTTTTCTATTTTCGAACGATCGCCCTTATTTTTTTATTGCCAGAGTTTCCTCCTTAGTACCTATACCTTTAGCGCTCGGTTTAACCCAAGTAAACTTTAAATCTCCGATTTAACACGTAGTAAATCATTTCGGTGAAGTTTACTTTAGTGATTTGACTTTTGCCTCTAGTTTTATGAACTACAAATACTAATCCAAAGCTCGCCTGTCGGCGTATAAAGGTTTTGAACGATATTTTAAGGCTTATATGTGAATCATTTAGGTTTTTATTTTTTGATTTAAAAAGTTTAAGGTAGACATTTAGGTTTTTCGTTGTAAATTTTTATTATTATATAAATAAACTGTTTATTGCCTTTATATTCTGATTTCAAGGTTATGTAACACTTTCGTAATTTAGCTAATAAGGCGGTAAGGATTCTTTATAGGTTTTTGTCGGCGTTTTCCTATTGGTTTTTTACGGATTCTCAGGTTAATCTAGTCCAGTCTTTATTGTATAGTTCATGGTTAATCTTTGTAGTAAAGTAGAATTTTAGGCGATTATAATACTTTATAAATATATTTATTCATATAAAGTAATATATACACCACTTTTTAATTTATTAGAAAAGTATTCCAGGTAAAATAATATTGAATTAACATAGATTAATATCTAATTATTTATTCGTATTTAATATTATGCGTATTTTGTTATTAAATATGTTGTACAGATCGTTGCTATAATTTTTATTCCTATCTTATAACTTAACATAGTGAGTTAACTTCGTGAAGTCGTTCCTATTTATAGGAAAGCAGTGTAGTAAAAGGTTACGGTAAGGGTTGTGATTTATAAGTATTAGTCCGTAAGATTTATATTAACCTTTTATACCCCTTATCAATTTTAGGATCGGGTTGTTTTTTGTGTTCTAGCTGATCCTTTCGTAGTTTATCGGAATATTTCCGTTGCTTCGGCCGTTCCTGATATAACTGTATGGGTTGTTTTTAGTATTCGGAAAGTAGTTTAATATTCGTTTTTATTTTATAGTATATGTCAGCGTATGAGTATATTATACTTATGTAGTAAATAAGGATTAGAATCGTTTTTCTTTTCGGGATTTTTATTTTTAACCTGGGGTATAGGTATAGGATTATTTCGTTTTACGCCTCGTCCACGTTGTTTCAGTAGTAGTTTTTTTGTTTCGTTAAGTAATACCCTTTTATCAATTTCGTTGGGTATAAATATTTATATTTTTAATCTGATAAATCGACGAATCATATTGTTTTGAATAAGGCTTTTATAAAGCGGCTATTTCTATCCCTTATGGTATCAATACTTTTAATTTGTAGTTGGATCCGTAAGGCTTTAGCAATTGAAAAATTCAGTGTTTGTTATATATTTAATATACAACTTGAAATTTTTCGTAAAACCTATCTAATAAGTTAGATCCTTAAGTTGTTTCCCCCCTAATAACGGAATATAACGGCTAAAATGTATGTATTTACCATATATAAGTCGAAATCCTTAATTGGCGAATTTATAGTTTTATCATAAAGGCTTAGATCGATTTCATATATTATAACTTTCTTCATTCCTATATTTTAGATTAAAAGGTCGAAGTTAACGTTGGTTATTTCCATTAATATTAGTTTTAAGGTTATGATTATAAGCGTTGTAAGGTGGGTTTTATAAGTATTTAATATGCTAAAACGGTTTTAGTTGGTAATTTCACGCTGTGATAAAGTTTGGGTATATTTGGATTCTAACGTTTAATGTGATACGTTTTAAATGTAAAGTAAATAAAGTAATGAAAGTAGTTAAAATTGGGTTTATTAAAGTTTGTTAGTATAATTAAATTAATAAAACATAATTATAAACCAGTTAAGCGTTTTAAATTAGGTTTATTAGAGTTTAATAACGTTACGTTAGCCAAACGCCTAGGAAAACTTAAACCTTATGAAAACTAAATTTAAAATACGTAAAGCGAACACGGGAAGGTAAATAACGTAAAAGAAGTATAAGGCGAATAGGGTAAATAAAAGGTGTAATTATAGGAAGATACGTTATATAATCTGGTGTTTGGTAGTCGGTCCGAATTAGTATATCGTAATCGAATTTGGTAAAGTAATCGGTTTAATTTCTTTGTACGTAATCGCGCTGGCTAAAGAGATCAGATAGGATAGGTGTTTCGTAACCGTTTTTGGATTAAGGGAGCGGTTTAAATGTCGAAAATCGCATAGATTTTAACTAAAGGTTTCGAAACTTGGTAGTTTTGGTTTATGTAGCACAATACGTAATAGGATGTTTTCCAAAAAGTATCCAGACATATTAAAGCCTTAAATAAGGGTTAATAATATTGTCGGTAAGGTCTTAAGCCTATAATATTCATGTGAACATAAGGTTTTTTGAAGAGTAATCAGAATGATTGGTATTGTAGTATAATATTGAAGATGATGATGTTCAAGAAGAAGTATCCAGAGGTGTACGCCATAGGTGAGGGCTTATAAGCTCTCACCTAGAGCGTACCACTCTGGAATACCTGCTTCTAGACCGCTCCATGCATGAGAGTGTAATCTGCAGCGTGTCACGTTATCATATACGCTATAAGAGTATAGACTGTAGCATGATACGTGATTATGCATGCTATAAGAGTGTACCTTACAGCGTAATATACTGCCACCTAAATATATTATTTATAAAGTTATATAATAATATCTACACAAACAATCCTTTATTTGTGCGTTTTGTATCCAGTAGTAATAGTATAACTTTGGTTCGTATTCGTCATCTAGTAGTAAAAATATAAATGATGATGTGGTCCGTATTAGTTATATAGTAGCGGTATTCTTATTAGTAGTGACAGTGATATATATCATTATTCTAGGCAAAACTTTTTTTTCTTTTTCTTTTCCTTCTGTTTTCTTTTCTTAGTAGAGTAGTAATGTTGCGGATTAGGTTATGTGACCTTCCTCGTAACATCGATAGTTGTAATAAGTATTAAAAGCAACGTATATGTTTTGAATACGTAATTCAGGGTGTTTTACATGGGTGAAAGTAGTATTGTTATACTGCTTTAGGTAACTTGTTTCCGTAAGTAGGTAGTTTGTTTTCGTAGGTAAGTAGCTTGTTTCTGTGGTGACCGGAGCGCTTTTGTTTTCTTGTGGCGGCCTGGCTGCATATGAAGCATCTGAACACTCCTCCCCCTGAAGTATCGGTTCGAATTGGTGTGATGTAACAGATTTTGCTAAAGCGATCGGGGTAAGTATTGAAATTGTGGCCGATTTTGAAATAAATGAACGGTGCGTTTGTTGTAGTTGTTGCAGATCTTGTGATTTGTGGTCGGTTAGAAATTGTATTTGTGGTAGATCTGGCTCTTCCTCTTCCTGTAGCCCTTTCCCTCCTCTTTGCAACTGCGGTCCAAACTGTACATCTAGGCTTTCTTTTTCTGGCAGTCCTTTTTATCCTTAAAGATGTGGCTGTTTTTTCTTCGTCATAGTCTTTTTTTTCGGCTCGGGGTATAGGTATAAAATTAGGTCATCTTACGCTTTGTCTCCGCTGTTTTAATAACAGTTTCTTTTATTCTGTAAGGTAACACCCTTTTACAAAGTCCGTCAGGTACAAGTCTTTATCCTCTCAATCTGGCACATTAATAAGTTGCGCCGTTTCGAATAAGGCTTTTGAGAGACGGCTATATATACCTTCTGAAGTATTAATACCTCTGATTCGCAGTTGGATCCGTAAGGTTCTAGCAATAGAGGGATTTACTACTTACCATATATCCAACGTCCAGTTCGAAAAATCTTTATGAAAATTATCCAATAAGTTAGGTCCTCGAATTTGCTTCTCCTAATAGCGAAACATAGCGGCCAAAATGTATGTGTTTGCCGTATATGGGTCGAAATTCTCAACTGGCGAATCGATAGTGTTGTTTCAAAGGCTTAGGTCGATTTCGTGCATTATAGCCTTCCTAATTCCTATGTTTTCGACCAGGAAGTCGAAATTGGCGCTAGCTTTCTCCAGCGATGTTAGTCTTGGGGATATGATTATAGGTGTTTTGGGGTGGTTTCTGTGTGTACTTGGTATACTGGAACGGTTTAAGTTAGTGATTCTAGATCGTGATAGGATTTCGGATACGTTTGAATTCTAACGTTTAAAGTGATACATTTCGCAAGCAATAAATATAAAGTAAATAAATTAAGTAAAGCAGTTAAAATAATGCTTACTAGTGCTTACTAATACAAATAAGTTTTAAACGATAAATAGGGTGTAAGTATAAACTAGTTACGTGTTTTAAATTAGTTTTGTTAACGTTTGGTAGCGCTATACTAACTAAGTGGTTAGAAAAACTTAAATGTAGAAAAAACTAAATTTAGAATACATAGGGTGAACGCGAGAAGGCAAATAGCGCAAAAGAAGTGTAAGGAGAATAGGGAAAATAACGGGTATAACTGTGGGGAGGTGCGTTGTATAATCTAGGGTTTGGTAGTTGGTTCGGATTGATATATCGTAACCGAATTTTGTGGAGTAATTGGTTTGGTTGTTTAGTGTATAACCGATGTTATTTAGGCGGTCGGTTTGGATATTCGCGTATAACAGATCTCTGGTAAGGCGATCAGTGTAAATTGTCGAAAATTAAATAGGTTCTAGCGAAAGGTTTCGAAACTTGATGGTTTTGGCTTACGTAGCCTGATGCGCGATAGGATGCTCTCCAAGAAGTGTTCGGGTACATCAAAACACTAAATAAGGATTGATAATAGCGTAATGAGGCTTTTAATAAATAAAGCGCTAAACAAGGGTTAATAGTATCGTATTAAAGTTGTCCCTTTTAAATTTACTTAGTTTTTACAATTTTAGTACATATCGGTATATAATTTTTATAAAAACGAAATGTTGAAGTACAAATAGTTGGAACCGCTACAGTATCCCGCTATAGGTATTCAACGTGTATTTATCTCTTCTTTCCTAGGTTATCTATAGTCGATCGAGTTGGCTACTAATTATTATCGGTAAAGTTTTAAACCTATAATATTTATATGAACATAAAGTCTTTAAAAAGTAATCAGAATGATTAGTATTGTAGTATAATATTGAAGATGATGATGTCTAAGAAGAAGTATCCAGAGGTGTACCCTATAGGTGAGAGCTTATAAGCCCTCGCCTAGAGCGTACCACTCTGAAATACCTGTTTCTTGATCGCTCCACGCATGAAAGTGTAATTTGCAGCGTGTTACATTATCATATACGCTGTAAAAGTACAGCCTATAATATGACACGAGATTGTGCATGCTATAGGAGTGTACTTTACAGCGTAATGTACTACTACCTAAATATACTACCTATGAAGGTATATAATAATATCCACAAATATCGTATTAAATTTGTCTTTTTTAAAGCTATTTAATTTTTATAGTCTTTATATACGTCGACGTGTAATTTTTAGAAAAACGAAATATTAAAGTATAAATAGTTAAGATCGTTACAGTATTTTGTTATAGGTATTTAACGTATGTTTATTTCTTTTTTCCTAAGTTGTTTATAGTTGATTAAGTCAGCTATTAATTAGTATCAGTAAGGTTTTTAGCCTTAGTATTCACGTAAGTTAAGGTTTTTAAAGCGAAATTAAAATGATTGGTATTGTAATATAAAAGTTAATGATTTGAAGGAGCATTTAAAAATGTATGCCATAGGTAAGAGTTTATAAGTCCTTACCCGGAACGTACTACTTTGAGCCGCTCCACGTATTGCTGTTCGGTCTGGTATAGCCATTCCAGACCGATCCATTTATAGAGTACTTTGCATCTTGAAAGAGTGTAACCTGCAGTGTGACACATTATCGTGCACTCTGTACGAGTGCATCCTGCAATACAGTGCACTGTTACTTACCCAATATATACTATTTATGAGGGTATGTAGTAATATCCACATTTGTAAAATTACTTAATATTTAATTTTACTTTCACGAAAATCGCTTTTAATCAATAAAAATGACTATCCGTTTGTAAATATATTTTCCTAGGATGAAAATAAGTATATAACTGCTTGTTATAATTCTTAAGTCAGGAGATATCAAAATATAAATACAAAAACCTGATAAAATAAGTAATATAGGTATTTTTAATAGGTTAGGTAAGGTTGGTAGTCGCTCGAGTATTTCAAGGCGTGCGATTTGATAGTAAGCGATTTTATTATGTGAATGACATTGACAACGGGTTTTTATTATTAATTATATGTCGTTTTTAATCCGATAAAGCTTCCAGTTCGCCTTACAACATATAAATGAAGGGAAAAGAATATTTATAGTTTAAGAAACTAACAATTGATGAGGGAAGTCTCATTATTTTAATGTCGCTGCTATCGTTGTTTCTAGTACTACTGTTGCTTACTATTGCTACTGACTTAAAGCCTAGTGAAAGTTTAAAACCCAAAACTTTCTAATACCAAAAAAATCATAAAAGGCTTACATATACCATTTGTGGGGTAATATGCAAGGTGAAGCCAAAAGAGTTAGTATTGTATTAATAGTTGTAAAAGAATGTAAGAGAAAAGGATCAAGTTTAAACCTTAAGTCCAAACAACAGCAAAGGCTAAGTCTACTATGCAAGTATAAGTGCACTAACTAATTGCATCATTTGTAAGACTATCTCACTATAGTATAATAGCCCGTGGAATGCAAATTAATCATATATATTGTAATAAAAGGGAAAAAAATACGCTACTCAATTATAGTTTACTTCGCTTCAATATAGCAAAGAAATACTTATTTATGACAGATATAATAAGCCATTTAAAGGTAAATCAATGATACAAGGGGTTGGATAAACAATACTACTTTTATAGTTAGTTAAAAAAGTCAAGAAAGTATAGCTCTATAGAGAGGCATATTTATGAAAAGGTAAATTAACGTGAATAGTACTAACAGCATTACCATCAATATCCCTTTGTCAATGTCAACAACAGGTTGGCACAAGGTAATAATATAAACTAGTACTTACCCAATTAATTGAGAACTAGTCATAGTCATGCGTATAATTAATTACATAACTAACATATAGCTTAAACTCATTTCTATCAAAACAACTTAATAACAAAAACTTTTCTATACTCTTTCCTCTTCATTAAAAGTTATAAAAGGTATTAAATCTTCTTATGCAACAGCTTATAGCTTAGTTTCTTTATATTCGGGGTTATAAAAAGAGCCATAACCTTCATAAATAAGATTATCTATCGCGTAATACATAAAGTAAGTAACGCTTTTATGTATCATAAATTCCTGTTTTTGGACGTTAAATGCTTTCTTAAAAGCTTTAACATTAAAGCGTTAGATTTATTGTATAATAGTGTCTTTGTCCGCTGGAAGCGAATTAATTGCCTAGTGTTTTTATAATGGCCTTTTAAAGGTTTGGTAAAGATAGGCTGAACGCTTACGAGGTGCGCATACAGCGCGTAGCATGAAATTAACTTTTATAGCCTGTGAAGCTACGGCAAAAGCCAACGAAAATTCTTCCAATGTTAATAATTTGTGTGGTGGTCTGGTGGCAGCTGATGGCAGGCACTATTTTCTGTTACGTGAAGTGACAATCGGCACGAACATGATCATATCTGACGGTCCATATGATCGTCGGATAAACAATAACCCTTCCATAGACCCAATATGAATCGTCGTCGTCAATCATCGCTAATCACCGTGAATCCACGTACTTCCACAGCAGTAACAGTAGTGGGCAGGCACTGCGTATGAATGCGTCAGCAAGGATGGGCAGGCTGACTTCGTTAGTACATAGTATTCAGGTAGCTCTCTACTGCTATATTAACTCTCACTTATAATGCGGAGTAGATTATACAATATCCTTTAAACCTTAGGTCGTTCATGCGCTTAAGGATTATGAGTCAACGTGTTCTTTGCCCCTTTTATGATAGGGTTTAACCATGCAAAAAACCCTAATCACCAACTTTCGTCATGACGCAAGATTAAAAAAAAAAAAAAAAGCTGCCATTGCAATGTACTTCGCCTAGCTGTGAATATACTTGTTTTACGAACAATAGTCTAACTTCTTGAGAATAGCTTCTGAACAATTGTGTATGTTATATCCGTTGCCTGGTCTCATGTTTACTTCACTCGATTGAAGTCTAGGGCTCCGTAACCTGAATAGACTGTGTGTTGTCCTATGTAACATCGCCCAGCACTTAAAACCCGGTATGAAGTTTGGGTTGTCGGACTCAACCTCGAGGGACTAATTTGCCCTTTTTAGACGACCCTTGTAAAGCTACCTATTACTATTTTCATTGGGCATAGCCCTCTTTGGGCGTCAGGCCTCAGCCCTGCCGTCCTGCAGATATGACTCCCAGGAGAGAAATAATCGCTTTACTTATAACCTTGATCTCGAGTAATTGGCGAAACCCCCTTTTAAATTTCATGTATTCCAATCTGATGCTTTCGCAGGTTCTGCATATAAGTAGCTCATTCCACCCGTTGCCCTCCAACTCTCTGACAGCGACTCACCGACAAAATCCCCCCTCCGTGGTCCTGCAGCAGATCATGAAGTTTTCTGTTCTAGCCTCCATCGCGGCACTTGCCATCGTGCCCATCGATGCATGCGCCCGATACACAAACTGCTGGTAAGGTTTTGAACTCGCCACGATCTTGCCCGTGCACTCCCCCCCGTCTTGCCTCCTTCCTATGTTGACTCCAAGGTTTTTGTTCAAAAAAGGTGTCGCCATCACCCCGACCCGCCACCCCTGGTGATCGAGGTACAACCCTCGGGCGGCCCAAGCCCCCTCGTCGGGCACGCCCCAGCTCGACGCAATCCCCCCAACCCCGGCCCCGCGCCCAACCCCGACCCCGCTCCGCATGACAACTACACCATGTTGGCCTGCATAGAGCCTGGGGTTTTCGGGGCCTGGGGGGAGGAGTGGGCTGAATGCTATCGATACTCGGGTCCTACATATTGGAATTTCAACCAGAAAGGAATCAACAACTGTGACTGGAGAGACGTGAGTTCTCGGTCCCGACCCGGTTTCTCCGACAGAACGATTACTTACTCGGCGATGTAGCAATGTCAAAAAAAAGGTGCTCTTGACGGCGTTTGTCGGGTGAAGGTGCGAACGTTCTCAACGGCTCATTACAAAGTGTGACATTCGATACTAACTAATTTGCAATAGCTTAAAGACAAGCTTCCTTAGTGCATTGGGGGTTACTTTGGGCTTATTGCTGTGTGTTTATTGCGAAACTGCTCAGATGTCAACAGCTGTTAGCACGACATTAGGGTGGACTGGTTTTTCTCCAACATACCATTTGGTTGTAACATGATTTTGCGGTATCACATGGTTCGGTCGAATTTTCAGCCTGATAGCTGTTGCTTTACAGCAAACATAGAGTCAACAGCCCTTTTTCTTGAACAGCTGTGCCAAGCAACAGCCAGTCAAGAGTCAGCTAAAACAATGCCAACACCATCTTGATCACTAATGAACAAACCGTCACATGCTCCCGAGAGGCATGTTGGACCGTCCTTATGGCCGCATCTGAAGCCATGGCGAGCCGCACACTTGTCATCCATCCTATTGCCTTGCAGTTTTGTGATGAGTCTGGATCCCGGGCGTCCATTTGTGGCCCAGGTACCTTGCGTTTCACAGGCTGTTGATCTACTCAACGCACTCCTCACTCACTCACTCATTCCGAAGGGACCGCAGTGCAACGCGTTGGTGAGCACCGGCTGGCCAGTCCAAGTCGACATGGGGTTCACAGCCTGCGGGAGGGGCGCGCCACACTGTATGGTCGGCGACGGGATGGATGTGCTGCGGTGCCCGACGCGTTTGGTTTGTCACCGAGCTGTCAATGGCTGCGCCATCGGTGGTAACTTGAAGCACAGTACAGGCGGTATGACAGTACAGTATGAGGATACAACACATTACTGAATAAGGTTTGCAGAAGGGGGAACAGAGGGGGGACAGAGACTCACGAGACAAGGGAGAGGAGGTACGGTCTATAATTACATGGAGAAGGTGTATGTTGGTAGATGTTCTACATAGATCATGCCCGGTCCTCCAGGGGGCCACCGCGCAATGTGCGTCGTGTGCCAGCCAAACACGACCGCCCTTGGACAAGGCTACATAACATGCATGGTGTCCTGTCCTCCTTCTCGGCCTGATCATGGATCCCCGGTACATACCAAACCCTGATGGGGGTGGCAACAGCCGTCTCCGAGTGGCAAGTCCATCTGCTGTCTCGCAAGTTCATGACATGGGAGCGCCGGCCCAGCCATCACACATGGTGCTCACCCCGCCGCCCTTATGCTGGGCCTTGCACGCCAGGCATCCGCAAGCTGCGGTCGATTTCTTCCATTCGATCCTCGCGTGACTCGTGCGCTGCTCCGACAATCCTGCACACCTAGCTTCTTCCATGGGCAGGTGCTGTGTCCCAAGTGAAGCCTGGCCGGGCTTGGCTGCTTCATGTTGACGGCCGCGCCGGGTGCCGCAGATGCAACAACAACCACTGCCGAAGGCTGCCCAGTGTTGGAAGACCCGCAAGTGTCCGATATTCCAGGGGCTGATGCCTCATGTAAGGGTAGCTGTTCGAGTCCTTCCCGGACCTCATATGGTCGTGTTCTGACTCTCCTCCAGGCCAGCTGCCTTCTGAACTACTGGGGCATCATCATTCCGAGACAGAGGCTGGCAGTCATACTGGATTTCGCCGATGCAGCTGCGGCCGAAGCAGGGGTCGCACATGATGGTTATTGATGCTCTGAGGTCCCAGAGGACGGGGACACACTGTGAGTTGTCATGGGAGCTAGCGGCGGTACTCTTTTCTCTCTCGTGTACTTCCTTAAAATCAAATATCTCGAATAATCGTTCATCTCTTGCCATTGATTTACCGAATATCCGAAATGACTCCTGGCCCTGTGATGGAGTGCGTAATTGTGTGGGCGCAGGTGATGGCCGGGAGATTTTTCCGACGAGCAAGAAGCAACTGCCTTGTCAGGAGGGTCGAAGACGGGTGCAGCACGAGCAGCTGGGGCTGGGGCTGGGTCGCCATTGACTGGCTGTTCTTGGACCGGCGACGACTCGACAGGCGGTTCCTCGGCAAGTCGTGCGTGGGCGAGAGGGTTGGACGGGCTCTCGAGGGTGGCGGGCGATGGGCTACAAGTCGTCTTGTTCTCCGACTCGGGCAGCGCCATGCCTTTCCACCGTTGCCACAAGCCAACGGGCGCGGCAGCGTGCGAGGGAGGGGATGGGTCCGGACCGGGGCGCGGTGTGGTCGAGCCTAACGGCGACCCCGTGGCGCTCATCATGCTCAGCGACACCGCCTTGACAAGCGCGAGGTGGTGGCCCTTGGAGAAGAACAAGCCAAGCTTGCGAGTGGAGGTCATTGGGCTCAAGACCCATCGCAGGTCAGAGGCGGAGGCGATGAGGGGGTGGTTGATGCCCAAGCGCGCTACAACATGCTTGAGCAGGTCTGGAGCGGCTGCCTTGTCGACCACCATGGCATCATAGTAGACAGCAGCGATGAGAGCCTCGACGGTGGTGGCCATGGCATCCGTGGAGCTGTTGTGGGCTTGCTGCGACATCACAGGCTCCGTGCAGAGGTGGAGCCCCCGTTCGAAGCCAACGATGGCGAACGTTGCGTTGGAAAGGGAATTCGAGACGATTGTGTTGAAGTCTTTGGGCGCGAGCTGGTCGCGCTCATACCATCGCTCGGCGATCAGACTCTTGATATGGGTGGCGCCGACGATGGCTAGGCGCCTCCACCTGGACGAGTGCACATTGAGACCATGCTGGAGAAGGGCGACGTCGTTGAACTTGTAGCCGATAATCTTCTGGCACCGCGCCAGCTTGTCGAGCGCAGTGCGTGGCGCGCGGCCCGACATGATGTTTCACCGTGCGTGTGGATGTCGACGTCGACGCCGGTCGTCGTCGTGGTCGTGTGGGCGGCAGTGTCGCGAAGTGGGACGAGTTGATGGCGGAGGCACGCGTCAAGAAGGCAGAAGGGGAAGATGCATGTGAGGATCTGCTCCAGCCTCCCTCATCGGCCTGACTGGCGCCGGCAGGCTTGTGGCGGAAATGAGGTGTAATGCCGATGCCCTTCACATGGAGAGGAAAGGATGAAAATACAACTCCGACTTTCTTTTTTTTAAAAAAAGGACTGGGGACCCTGTCCAGCCTTAATCGGGTTAGGGTTGTCCCACCTGTCCATGACCTGGTCTTAAACCACTCTATCAGCAGAGGGGGCGGGGTCTGGTACCCTCTGTTGGGTGCACCCTATCAGGTACGTACCGTGCACGGGCTCAATTTTATACGCTGTATGCCTGAAGGTCTGTTTGGTTCCTGGCTCTAGATTCAGGTCACTAGTATTGTAATGATAAATCTTTAAGTGTCATGGACTCAGGCTGTTCGTCATTGAGTCTATAGATTACGTGGCGATGCACGTCGCAAACGGTACACATATAGCGCACGGACCATGCGCGGTACACGCCCGGTGCGGGCGCGGTGCGGGCGTGATGCGGGCAAGGTTTGTAAGGGTTACATAGCAGAGTACGTGATGTTTTGCGCACTTATACTATGCGGTAAACCCTATTGTGCATTTCTTTAGTTTACCTTAATATTGTAAATGATAACGTTATTTGGTCTTTATTTGGATTTTTTTATTATATATTGGGTTATAATATTTAATCAAGGTTTTTCCATTTCAAGAGATATTTATTAATGATAAATGACTTAATGGTAGATATCATTGATTTTGCATTATATTTTCATATTATTCGAAAGGGTAAACCGCTGGCAAATACCTAGTTTTTCAACCCGACAAAGACGCTTTTTACCTTTTAAAGCCAATTTAAGCCGACTTTTCTTAGGTTTCAAAAATTATCGGTTAAATAAATTTATCATTAGAATAATTACAATAACTTTTCCCTCTGTATTTTAATCGATACTCATTTCTAACTCGACCGCTTTACTGTTTTCCGCGTTTGATTTCGCGCAAGTTATTATTAAGACTTAGTAATTCGAATTCAACTTCACGATTATTCAAGCCGATTTTACCATATTTAAAGACAGATAAAACTGTTATAATGACTTTTAATTCAACAGCTTTACTAGTATTCAGGTTATAATACGTTAAACAATAGAATTTACATTAAAAGCGAAGAAAATTTAGATTTAAAAAGAAAGATATATGTTTTTTATGTACAGAGGTATTGTATTCCGATTGTAAAATAAGCTATTATGGTATATTATAAGGCTGGAACGTATAAAATATCATATAATATATTAGATAGTTTCTATTATATTAAATCAGTTTTTGATAACTTTTGTCGTATTAATAAAGTTTTACTTAAAATAAAAAAACATTGAAAACGATAACGATTTTCTGCTGCCGTTTCTCAAGGAAATTCAAATATTATTAATATAATCACATAGTTTTAATTATCTCTTATATTGGAATAGCAATCAATTTTTGTATAGTTAAGTCAACTATACTAACAGTTAGTTAATTGTACGGATATACCCTAGGGTAGTACACGCCTGTCTCTTTCAAAACTACATACGTATAAGTTATTTTTCTCATAAGTACTTATTGTTAAGTACTTATTGTTAAGTACTTATTGTTGTAATAATATGGTGGATTATTACCTTTAACTTAGTCTTTAACTTTAAATACAAACTAGAATACTACAATATATTCATATATACAAACACAACAAACGGTAGCTATAAACTAAGATTTCTACTTAGTATTAGACCGATTATAATTGCTACGAAAAAATTAAGATTGAACTACCAACGCGAAATTACAACCAAATAGCTTTGCTACCCAAACAGGAACTCTCTACCTTCTTTTCAACCTTCTTCCTCTTCCCCTACTTTTTTATCATCATACCTTACCCACTTAAACTTTATGAGTCACTAATCTCAACTTTATAAGCAAACGAGAATTACAAACAATAAGTATTATATTAAACGAGTTCCAAACCTCTATTGGTACGCATGTTGGGCGGCAACGTAACGTTGAAATAGTGTAGTATTCGGACGATGGAAGAGGAACAAACTAGAACTAGAAGCGAAGCTCAGCGGAGCTGAGCATAGTAGCCAGTACTGGATAGGCGTACTTGCCTATTTCTTCTCTTCTATATATGTACCGCTTAAGTAATGTACAATAACCTCTTGCCTAACGCGTCAGCAAACATGTATAAAAGAACTAAAAAAATATCCTACACTTGCGCCTACGCATACCCTGCCAAAGTTAACAACTATTACTTTTTTTAAACTTCTGCTAAAAACACCAATAAAAGCACCACTTTCGCTTACACATATACCTTTAACCAATTTATCTTCGCTTACGACTTTACGTTGCCATACCCTTTTAGCCTGTTCCTTACCTACACCTACTCGTTTCTCGTTTGTAACAATTACAAACCCGTTACTTTTAGCTGTTATGAAACTAGGAAAGGCATTCTCCTTAGCCGCTAACAATGTTAATGCTGCAAAGCTTGTGGTAATCCTATGTCATAAGTTTGAGGAATGTGATATTATAAAATGCATAAGACATTATGCCGTTATGCGACGTTTGAATAATTTGACTTTCAAAAGCCGTTATTCTTGTAACTACTGCAAGCTTTTTTATTACCATCGTCGCTAATACTCACCCATTTCTATAACCTTATCGGATATTTTTAAGTGTAGTCGCTACTACTATCGTTATAAAGGGAAGAAGCACGATCACTTACCTTTATGCGACCGTTCCCGCTAATCTTACGACCGCCGTAAACTTTTTCATCGCCACCGTGTTATAACCTAGATACGTTGATGGGTTAAGAAATAAACCAGCGGTCAGTTGCGCCATTGAAAGCTTGACGTCTAAAACATCAGGCGGAATATCTCTTAGGTTATCCACGGATTAAGTAATCCTCAATAGTTAGGGTCAACTCTGGACTACCAGTGTTTACTAAACCTTAGTAAGCACTAATAAGTATCAATGAACTACGATAAGCTATCACCAAAAGCGTATAAAAACACGGATATATAAGGACATAATCATTACTAGTTATATAGCATTTTCTTTATAGCTCTTTAGTTGTCAATCTAAGTATTCAGTCTAGCCTAAATATCCTAACAGCTATTAATAATCACTGACACAGAATAGAGTCGATATTTTTCACTTAGCACCTCTGCTATCTTCTTAATAATATAAACTCTCTGATACCTTCTATTTACTCACGGCTATTTAGTGTGATCATTATACGTCGCAAGTCTTTTACGACCGTTGCGAGCCTTTTTGCGACCGCCGTAAATGTAAGCCCTTTCACCGCCATTACTTTTTTAACCGCTGCGAACGTAAGCTCTCTGATCGCCATTGCTTTCATAATTATTACAAACTCTTTAGCAACCCTAATACAATAACTATTTAATATTAAACTAACTGCATTCGCTTTTTAAAACGAAAAAGAATTAAGATATTTAACACTGAGTGTTCTGATTCATAAGATATGGGCATTATTATTATAAATAAAGATATAGTTTTGACTAACGTATAAAGCTTTTAACAACATTGAGATACCTTTATAAATATCTTTCTAGAATTAGAAAGTTAAGTCGTGAATATTTTTTCTACTTTACTATAAACATCCGTAATTTATTGGTAAAATACAGCACTTATGGTTTATAAATCTCGTGAAATATCTCGTTGTAAGCTGATAAATATTATAGATATTTTTCGTCAACGGCTTCGCTATAAATCGTAAACAATTCATTACGAGGTATAAGCAAGCCAAATTCTCGTAACATAATTTTCTGAACAATAAGTATGGTTTACGAAAATACATTTAGACGAAAATGCGCTACTTAAGGAATATATATACGATAAACCACCACAATGACAATTAATATAACGTTGTAATTAATATTTGATCCGCTTTAAATTTGACATAAAACAATGCTTATATCCACCTCATCGCAAGTAAATTATAAATAAATACCTAGATAGGGTTGAGGAATTCAAATTAGTATTATTTACAACAGTAATATGGCAATACCTAAATTGTTACCCCTCTTTTGCTAAAGATGCTCGCAACAGATATAATTTCAGGTATTCTTTTAAAGATGAACATCAAACTTGTAAGGATAAGTACTAATTTCGCAAGCCTGAGAACAATATAAAGAAGTACGAAATACACCCTTCAAAAAGGTACAATTGTAAGTATTATAACAATTATCGTCCTTGCGAATATACCGACCGAAACCTTCTTCAGGATAAACACAAACTAAAACGCGGTTATAATAAGCGAAAATGTGACAAATATCATCCTTATAATAATCGTATCAACCAAAATCGTAATCGCAAGTACAAATTGAATAATATGCAATCTAAGGAAAACGATATAAATTATTCATATTAAGAAAACCATTTTAATTACTTACTAGTATTTTCAAAAACAAATTCGTATCACTCTAGTAATAAGTTGGGCTATATAATGATACCTAATATCACACTAACCAGTCGTCGCATTTGTATTTATTATGGTAAAAATTGCAACTCGCGTAATACCCTATTCAAATATTTAAAGGCATGTGCTCTAAGGAATGGTTTCTCCTCAAAAGAAATAAAAAACATATGTGACTCTTTAGCTATATAAAACCTGCAACTAGCCCAGATAATATCGTAAAAATCACAGAGAATTTTGATATTATTATAGCCAAGCCTATCAATAAGGAAGTAACACGCTATAAATAGCTATCACTATCTATAAATTAAAATACATATCAACCTTACAGAAAAAAACTATATACTTTACCTCAACACAAACACCAACAAAAACCTTGTATCTAAATCCTAGCTAAACATCAACTTCCTTGATCATATTACAATAAATGTGACTATAGTCGAACGCGAAATAATTAATAATATAATGAATCCTTCAATTCATCTTGTTACTAAAGAACGTTAAAACTTCTAAACTTCTCAATATAAATCTGATAATAATAATATTCTATTACAAATTTTTTTTAAAACATAGCTTATCGATCGCTTAAATACAGGACTTTTATTAACCAAAAATTACATAAAGCCTTGTAATACAGATGTGCTAAAATCTCAAAACGTGGTCTGTTTTAAAAACAACCACTTCGAGATTCCTATCTCAATATACAAAATGGCTACGTATCCTATCGTTCACAAAGTTACTTCCAACATTATAGTTTTTATGTAATCCAGATCAACGATATATTTAATTATCAATTATGATACTCTTTCCCAAGGCAAATCATTTATTTTTATTGCTTAATACATATACGCCTTCAATACCTTGATCAATAAGACTACTCTATTTGTGGTTTAACTACCCCATAATTCAATTAAGATTGTATATCGCGAAATAGACGCATTTAGGAACCATTACTATATGAGAAGACAATACCTATCATTAGGCAGACTGGAAAGGAGCCATACATATCTTTATATAAGCTATATGTATTGATAATATGTCCTCTATTGTTAAGTAACCTACAGAAGTAGTTATTTACAATTATTAAATGTCTTTTACCCCTATTGATACCTTAAAGTTTACCATCATACCAGAAATTAGTATTGAATTATAATTGGATTTTCCAACTTTTTGTATCGTTACGACACCCACAAACATATATTCACTTATTAATACTTATATTGAAACTTCATCAGGTACTCTTCTATTGAATACAGTTATTTATTTAAACTAAAAAATATGGAGGGTTTAAGGTTGTAAACCTTACTAACAAAAAAGCGGATTTCTTTAAGCTTCGAAATAAGCTACGTTACCAAAATACCTCGGTTGGCATAAAAATGCGTGAAAATATGTTTATGATGAAAATGATATAACGTACCTATATTAATGAAATAAATCCGCCACAATCTATTGAATTATAACGAATTTGCAAGCGATATTGTGCCTTTTAAAAGAATACAGATACGATTAAAATACCTTGAAATCATATGATTGAGGTTATATATATCAATGGTTAGCAACAATTTAAATTAAACTATTATCTTTATACTGTATTCAAGCGCAACAATAAACTTTTAAAATCATAATTCAATACATTATCTACGCAAGAAAGTATATAATTTTCTAACAATATATTATTATTTGCGTTACCAATATTCGTAATATCAAAATTGTCCAAGAAGTAAATTAATGTAAAATAATTGTTAGTTTACAAGCATGTAATAAATAGGCTGTTCTAAATACTTACCGATCACCATTACAAAAAAAGTAATCAAATTTATTAGCGATGAGAAATTGATTACAGTTAAGAACGCCACCAAGTTTGTCTTTTAACTGATAGTATATCTAAATTATCACGATCGATTGATTTATATAATTTATCGAGGAATTGAACGGTATAAAGAAATACATATTTGCTTTCGAAATTTTCCATTCTAAGTTTAAAGTTTTATAAACCGAACATTAAAGGAATTTATATCTTTTTATCATACAGTTATAGACTGCATTGTGATCTTTTCTAATACTTTTGAAAAATAACTCGCATATCTAAAAGCTCTTTTATAACTTTTTGAAAGTAAAAGTATTACCTTATAGCTAACAAATTCGTATGTTTGCATTCAATGAATTAATATTTTATGATTTTACGTGGATACTCTTGGTCTTTCAACTAGAAAAAAGAGAACTTAATGATTTCTTAATATTTCGTTCCCATTAAATTTAAAGGTATTCGAAATGTATTTGAAAACAACGGTGTTTTTACATTCAATAATACCCTACTACGCACAATTATCAAACCTATTTTCAAAACTAAAAAAAGATTTTTTGATATAAGGAAAAAAGAGGAACAATTTAAAATTAGGAATTGAAGATAATGACTATATTATACGAAATCTACAGTCATTTATCGCTCGCCAAAAAAAACAAAAAGTCTTTTAAAGCCACATATGTTTATCTATATTAACGGTTTAAATTACATCAAGTAAATCCAAAACTCCAGCTTATTCCAGAGATTAATGGAAGCTTCAACGCGAATTTGAAATTATGTTTTTTTTACCTTAACAAGGCTATTTTTGGTAACAAAAACAACTCATTTTAACCACTATTATCGAACCGATTATATTTCTAGGTCGCTTCCTGACTCGGGCTGAACTCAATTATGGCCCCTCTAAACATAAGAATACTTGTCTCATATAAGTATGCAAATGACTACGTACAGCATTAGTTAGAAATTCTTTACCAATTATTATCATTACCGATCATAAGGCTATATAAGGTATTTAAAATCAAACTACACTAAATACCGAGTTTATAAACCGGGTAAATCGTCAACTCATCAATACGTCGATTTATCTGAATTCATACTCTTTAAATGTGGTTTACTTACTAGGACGCCTCAATTTAGTAACAAACACCCTCAATTACCGGCCCTCTAACAAAGAAAGACAACCTTATAGAACAGAAGTACTGGTATTGCACGAAATTTTGAATAAATTGCAGACCATAAACAAAAATTATCTTACAATTCACCTCACTGAGGCGTAAATGAATGATAACATACGACTTCAATTTTAGATTGGTCCTCGCAAGGATACGGTCTGGTATGGCAATTTATAAGATTTAGCAAACAATGAAGACAACAAAAATACGTCTTTCAACGTTTTTAAACCTGGTTACCTATTTTGATCAATTAACCTCTGATTATATAACCATGATACGAGTGGTTATAAAAGACTTGTAGTTTTTACAATAATCATATAAAAACTTCCTACCGGGATATATAATAAAAAAATACAATTTCGGACACAAAAAATAATGGAAACTTTAAATAAAGTACATTTTTACTAAAAGCGTAAGCTTATAGAAGCATACGTCAGTAATTACATACGATGCGGAAAATTACGCAACGACAATCAAAAACCATTGGGCCGCCTCAAACCCATTCAAACAGCGGAAAACCCAATATATATAATCTACATAGACTTTGTAGTTTCATTACCAACAATGCCATCTGAAAGAACACCTTGGATGTTACCTTACAGGGACTTTTTCGATATAGTAATGTCTGTCACCTGCAAAAATTTCAAAAAAAAAAACCTCTTTATTCCTAACTACACAACTTACACCGCAGAAGATTGGGCGGATATTTTTATTCGACATTTTCTATTATATGACTGACTTTACCGGCATCAAATTATATCAAATAAAAAGGTTAAGTTTATATCGACTTTTAAGTAAATTTCATAAGGTTTCGGAACGCGTTTATTATTAACAACATCCTATTATTTATAAGTTTACAGGCAAGTAGATAAAGAAAATAATTAAACTAGACTTACGCTACTTCGTAGCCGAACATCCTAAACAACATTAGGTTAACGTTGTATCAGATTTATAATGAAATATTAACAATGCATACTCTCATACACTAGAAGCCAATATTTACGAATATCTGTTCGGATTGAAACTCACAACATCAGTAGATATTCTCATAATAGTTCTACTATGAAAACATGCAGAGATTCTATTTATACGAAAACACTTGCAAAGTGACGCTCAATTAACAATGAATATAATTAATTCTATGGAGAAAAACCCAATACCATGTAAATCATCATTAACATAGACTTACTATATGTAACAAAGAATAATTAACGTCATAAAAAGCCCATTAAACCATTTATAAATGAAGTAAATCATTGCCATCACGTATAAAGCCATAGATTTTTTTAAGAAAAGTCAATTATTTAACTTTAGCCTTAAACTTTCCATGCAGCTCAAGTTTTCATCTAACGGTTAACATTACTCACTTGTTACCTTATCGCAACCATGAAAATAATCCATTTAACAAAACGGCAACACTGCCCAAACTAATTCAATACAAAGACGGCATATCGAATGTCGATAATTAGGAAGTAGAACGTATACTAACTAAACGAATGAATCGTCGCCTCCGCAAAGAAAATAAAATACATTATCTTCTCAGATAAAAAGTCTTTATAGCTCGTGATGACAATGGCAACCGGTATCACAAATAAATGATCTTGGTATAATCGAAGCTTTTAAAAAAGAACTATTCTAGGAAAGTGATTGCCCGAAAATAATATTATAAAGAGATTTTTTTTCCTTTTTTCCCCCAAAATTTGTTGTACTTTAGAGTAGTACTTGCCTGTCTCAAGATTTCTCGTACTTTCTCACAAGAATACCTTCTATAAATACTAACTACTTATGATTTATCCTTCTTATTAGTACTTATTGTTATGATGATCCGGTGGAATACTATATTGATCTTTTTTTATACCTTCAAATATAGACCGGAATAACACAATATATTCAAACGTATAAATAGCACAATATCCGCCAAATGAAAATTAAATTTTAAGGCTTTTACTAGCTGTTTCCCAGTATTATTACCGGCGAAACCAAGAATTACTACCTCTGGTACTTGATAAATTACTTGTTGTTTGGGTAGAGTTTCGATGTGTTCAAAGAATATTTCAAACATGACGTCGTCTTTATGTAATACCACACACATTGAAATATGATCAAGTGGTTTTATTTATTTTGTTACGAAAAAAGTTGAAAAGGAAGATGTATTTAATTTATCAAATGTTTCACTAGTTAAAAATTTAGTAGCAAGTAATATGGAATGTAGGAGCTGGCGAAAGCATATTTTTCTTACAAGTTCGCTATATTATTAAGGGTTACAAAAAGTTTTCATACGTTTTTCAATGGTCTAACACCACTTGTAAGAGTTTTTTTTTTTTTTTTAGCTAGTTATAGTTTTCGTTTGCAATTATAATGATGTGGTTGTCGAATTCGATTAGTATATACCCCTTACTTTAAGAATTTAACAACGATGATTGAAACCAATTTTACACGTATTATATCGACCGTAAATATGGTAAACCTAAGCAATAAGGTTAATAAAAAGTCTTAATCTGGAAGCCTGATTACCAAGCCGCGTAAAGAGAGTGATATTTCTCATTATGAAAATTCTCACATCAATCACATAAGTTTCTTTTAAACACTAAAAGGTGTAAGATTATCGATAATGAAAGTTATTAGTAAACACGTAAAATTATTGCCGAAAACAGATCAAAAGAGGTAATATACTACATGTAATACCCCTTTATTTTTAATTGGAAATACATTAAACGCTTCGCAAACTTTGAAGGCATAGGTATTGAAGATATGATAAATAAACCTAAAGTTATTAATAGATATAAAAATACTCGTAACAGTTTGGAAAAAACGTAATAATGAGCTAAACACGTATTTTTGTATCGCCTGATAAGGGAAGATCCTTATCATTATTATAACAATAAAATTCTTAGCCCTATACAATTATTTATCATTTGCAATCGTTAAGCGAAGTAAATCTTGTAAAGTACCATGCCAAATATAAGGCCAGCATGGAACTTAACAGGAGGCTATTGCTAGTTATTTACTTTAATAAGGGATACTAATGCTATTGCGAAACTTGTTTACAACGATACCGATAAAACCAAAGTAAGTTTTAACCTTAGAAAAAAACTCTTTTTATTAAAATCGATGACTATTACTATAATAGTTAAGCCTTTTTTATCCCACATCTTAAGATCCACTACACTCTTCCTTCTTTTCCTTTAAAATATAAAAAACGTCTGCGTCAAAGTCGATATTTACACTAAGAAATCGGTCAAAGTAAAATATAACTAGCGTTTTCCACTTATTTTAAAATGAAGATGCCTTTAGTTTTACCATTGAGAATTGAAGGCAGTAATGTTAAACCTGACATAGTTATAAATTAATCAATTATATAGAGGATTTTAATACTTGGCAACTGATAGGCTATATATCATGGACTCAGGTCGTTTTCCATTGAGCCTATAAATTACATGACTGTGTATGTAATGGGATAGGCAACGCCTGGCCTGGGTCCAGCCCGGGTACAGATAGGGTGATAGGTTACAGCTCGGGTACAGGCCGGATACGGTCTGTATACGGATAGGATACGGTCCGTGTACGGATAGTGTATGGTTCGTGTACGGTACGTGTAAGGGTACGTAATGGGTTGGGTATTAGTTTTGCCTAAAAGCCTTATATATTGGGCTACAGTAACCTATTTTCAGCTTTTTCCGCATTTTAATAGTAAATCCAATGCATAACCTATTTAGCTTAATATTGTAAATCAGACTATAATATACAATTAAAGTCTTTTTTATATTTTCGAAAAGATATTATTTATAATCAACAAATTAATAATTAACGTTATCGAAAAGAATAAGTGGTTAGGAAATACCTAATTCTCTACCTTTATAAATATACCTTCGGCACCTTTAAAGCCGATTTAGACCGATATTTCTTATTTGCAAAATACAGTAAACTATATCGTGTCGGCTGTTAAATAGTTGTAATAACGAGGTTAATCGATTTTAACTATCAAATTTACGTCCGACTTCGCTTAGGTTGTTGCGAAGATTTAATAACTCGAAACAGAATTAGAGCGACTCGCGTTAAGTTTCTACTAGCTTAAGGTGGACGAAAAAGATATAACTAACCGTAATTTAACGGATCTGCTTTAACGTACACGGCTACGCGTTAAACGATCTAATTTATACTAAAAGTAAATAAAATATAAATCGAGAAAGGTCGGTATACGTTTTTTTACGTATGGAGATATTATACAGAGGCGGTAAAATAAGAGATTACAGCTTATTACGAAGTCGGAGAATACGAAGGCAGGTATAATATAAAGAAGTTTTTCGATTATATCGAATCAGCTTTCGATAACCTTTACTATGCGGACAAAACATTAGTCTAATTCAAAAGTTTGGTTATAAGTAATAAGGACTTATAGGTATTACTAGCTATTAAATTCGAAATACTTTTAACTTAAATAAGCGGCTTAAGTTGACTCTTAGCCGCAAAATATAATTACTTATGCTTTTACGTATCGTTACGAATTTGTAATAAGTTTATTATGGCAAGTATTAGCTAGGTAAATTATATGGTAGCTCTGGAAAAGCACCGTAAACTCGCCGACAAGTTGAATTCTTTAGATTTAAAGCGATGTTTTAGTTGTTAATTAAAGGGATCTATCTAAAACTAACGGCCGAATAGTAATACGGTTATAACGGAAATCTATGTCTTTTAAACGCTTTCGTTAAAGGGACGTAATAATCGCAACTAATCCTTTCAATATTACAATTAGTTATTTTAAAAAACCCGTTTGATATGTATTGAAACCCAAAAATGTAAAACAACGTAAACGATAATAAAGAAACGTTAAATTAGGCTTACTTCGAGGCTTTACGTACGTTATAGTTTACTAAATTATTTTTAATGTAATTATAAACTCCGCTAGGTATTACCTCTTACGTAAATATATGCGGCCTAAATTAAATAGATAAAGGAAAGTTTCCTATTAACGGTAACGGGAAAAACCTAACTCCTAGATACAGTTTCGTTTAAAAGTTATATAACTTTAACGAAGTAGTTGAAAAATCGAGTAAAAAAATTTAAATTTCATTAAAATTCGTATAAACAAGAAACCATTTCTTGTTTTTATGATTTTCAATAACTCCTACTTTTGAAATACTCAAGTCGATTTTAACTGTAATAATTATTATATTATAAATAAGGCTTTAATGTAACAATTAAGGTTAAAAAAAATTCAGTTATTATATTCGTAAAATCTTAAAACGATATTAAGGTTACGATAAAATAGGCGTATTACCTAAATAGCTAAATTTCGTATCAATATCAATAAATAGTAAAATCCAATGTTAATATATATTATTTCTGGAATAACACGGGATATGATTTTAAAAATACTTTAGATACGATATTAACTGATAACCTTAAACGCGGGCGATAACCATTGAGTAAATTAAAATTAAGAAGACTTAATTATCGAATTAATATCGATACGCCTTAAAATAGAATATATACAAGGCGTGGTAGGTTTGGTTTTCCTCGAGAAGTTAGTACTGAAAGGCATAACGTATAATAAACCTGTCCCAGATAGCTTATATTATAAACCTTTTCAAAATAAAGTTGATTTTATAAGTAACGACGACGATTACGATTAAGGGGAAAAAGATTAATCGCGTTTTTTACCGGAAATAACGGTATTCTACGACCCATTCGATAAAAATAACGTTACGGCTTTACCTTTATATAAGGGAAAACTCGACTATTACATTTATATTAAACCGAATAAAGATAAATCTTTATCAAACTGACCTTAAGGGTCGATGTATTCGATGTTACGAAATTAACTTTTTAAGCTCCGACGATAAGTTACAGAGTTAATAAATAAAGGTTGGGTTTATGCGAGCTTTTTATCGATGGCGGCGCCGGTATTATTGATTTGTAAACCCGGGAGGGAATAGCGGTTTTATATCGATTATTGGGTACTAATGAAAATGACAACGTAAAACCGTTTTCCTTTATTTTTAATTAAAAATACCCTATATACATTATCAAAGTCGATATAATTCACAAAGTTAGATATTCGAGTAATATTTTACTGTATTTAAATAGCACCTGGATAAGAGAAATTAGTGGCGTTTTATATAAAATTCGGGTTATTTAAATAATTAGTTACCCCCTTTAGGCTAAAGGAAACGCCGGCGACGTTTCAACAAGATATTAATTATATAATGACGAGTATCTTAGATAATTGTTATAACCCAGACAACGATTGGGTCAGGAAACAGGCCAGCATGCAGTTAAGCCACGGAGAGCCTGTAGTCCAACACATCAGGCGGGGAACATCTCTTATGTAAGCAAGGTAAATAAGCAAGTCAAGTGATGGATCAGTATGGATCAGTTACTGATCCAAGGTGAAGCTACACGGAATCAGTAAGGATCAGCCACCGATCCAAGGTAAGGCAGCACTAGATAAGTGGAATCAGTGCGGTGATCCAAACGATCCAGTACTGAAAACGGTATGAAGGCACGGATATATAAGGACACAGTCATCACCACATAGATAGTATTTCCTTCATAGCTCTTCAGTTGTCGATCTAAGTATTCAGTCTACATACCTGAATAGCCTAACGGCTAGTGATCATTTTACAGCACGAATAAACATCATCTTGATATTGCACTTTTGTTACCTCTGCTACCTTACTGCTAACATAAACCTTCTGACACCTTCTATTTACTCACGGGTATTTAGTGTGATCATTACAGACGGCGATAGCAACTACAGGCCTGAAAAGCTATATATAACGACGTGTATATCTTAAAAGAAAAAGTTTAATATAGAACTTACCCTTAGGTTTCGTATCAAAGCATGATTGATATACCGGACAAGCCATTTAAGGAAAGAGACTACATAGAAATTAACGGCTGTTTTTTTACGAAGGGTTATACAATTTAAGTCGTTAACGCAATTTAAAGGCTAAGACGTCGCTATTTTAAAGTCAAGGATAATTTATGAGGTTAAAGATAAAAATAAGAACCGGCTGTACAAAAAATCACAGCTAATCGCTTAAAGATACGGTAATATAAGTAAAGACTAGATCTTTACTTAATCGTTTAGAATTCAAAGAATAAGTTAACGTTTAATCATCTCAATTACTATTGGTTTGACTACTGGCGAAAAAAATTGATTTATACTTAATAGCTAATAAATTATGTAAATGTACACGTAGTTTGTTACCGAATTATTGCGGATTATATTACTTAAGCGATCGAAAAAACTAAAAGCCTAATTTCCGATTGGTATGGTAATACGTTATATTAAGCCCTTTTACGGATTGGCTGAGGTAGGCTTATACTAGTTTTCAACTTATTAAGCTTAGTTTAAAAATAAGTTATACATAAAGACTGTAATGTTTAACTTATACCTATTAATTACTAAAGGTAAAAACTTCGGCATCATCAATATACAAAGTAAAAATACTCGTTTTTTTAGAAAATACTGGGTTTATAGCAGCAAAATAACATGCTATCGGAAAGTTAGGCCCTGAAAAGTATAAACCAATTAAAACGTTAGCTAAAGACATATAATTTAACTTTGATAGATCGTTAATCTTATCGGTAGCATTTAGTTTAGGAATGGCATTTATATCAGCCTACGCTAAAAAGAGCAAGCCACAAACCCGACGATTATCAATAAAATCAACGGAATCAAATTACAAAAATACCTAAAGTCAAGGGCCTATGTGGCCTATATTGCCGCGTTATATTAACAGAAAGTATCCTACGACTTGTTTATTACGATACTGGTACAGGATCTATATAACGAGGGCTTTAATAGATTAAACAAACGGGTTTAATGGTAAATAGATGAAACGAAAAGAGAAATTAACATGGTTTCGGTAAATCTAACTAAAGCGAAGTTAATCAATTTTACGAACAGGTCATTTTCCAATAATACTAACCTTATATCGTAAATCGATTTCCTAATAATGTTCGTTAACGAGAAAAGGTTTAAAGGGAAATTTAAAATTCCCGAAAGCTTTATATCTTTAATATCCATTAAGTCTAAATATATATCTCGAAGAATAATAGCTTTCAAAGTTTACGACATAATAGTAAGCTTTAACATTGATATAGTAACTCATAGTATATTAAGAATTATTACGCAATAACCAAAACTCCCTCTAATACCTATAATAGTATATACTGACTCCTGAAACTTTTACGAATATTTATTAAAACTGGGTACAACCAATGAAAAACGCCTAATACTCGATGTAATAACACTAAGGGAGGCATTTAAAGCCCAGGAAATAGATAAGTTCCGGTGGATTAACGGCAAAGATAACTCTATTAATGCTATAACTAAGGCTACGCCCATTACCACCCTGGGAACGTTTGTAGACAGTAATACGCTAACCATAAAAATCGAGGGCTAAATGAATCATCCAACACGTAACGCGAAGAAACAAAGTGGTATTGGCAAACTAAAATACTGTCAAGGTAGTGACATTAACGGCAATAGTGGCAAAGATGGCAATAGAAATAGTTTAAATTACTGGCAAAAAGTACGCAATTGATAGCGTACCTAATCTATAAAAATCTAAGGTAAAAGACCTATATACAAGAATTAAAAAACGGAGGATTCAACGGAGTAGAATAAAATGGCTATAAGGGGCCTTAATTATGATTAATTTTAGTATAGATTAATCGGAATTAATAGGGGTTTGGCCTATTAGCTTACGTATTAAGGAGGTATTTCAGGGGTTTCCATCAATTAATGACAAGCAACGTTAACGTGAAGGTACACAACAAAAAGCCGCTAGTATTGAAATAGCAGTCAAATACAGTATAACCAAGTGAACTTTATTTGCAATAAAGAAAATTTTACCTATTACAAATCACCTGTAGTTTATAGAATTTAAATTAATTACATTTCAAATGTAGTGCAGTAGGTACCCACTTTAAAGTGGGGCACAGGCTAAATCGTTTGGCCATACAAATTAGTATGCAAACTGGCTAGCGGTCTGCCAAACTTGGAACCGACACATCTCAATCAACAACATCAATGCAGTACCAGTTACTTCGAACAAAGTGATTCGAATCGACTAATTTTCAACGATAAAGGCTTACCAATAAGAAAAATCCCAAGTATTACGTTGAAAATATCTTTTACACCTGAATGAAACCATAACTAAGTTATTTTAGAATTGGCAATTCCCGGGAATGATAAGTATCAATTAAATGGGTAGATTATATCCACTATATTTGGAAACTGCTTTCGAACTTTTCCGATATAACGATCCTTAATGTTCTAAATTTCGTTATAATACGACTACAAATAATAATAAACCATTTCTTACAACTCGTATATAAACTTTACTTGAAATTTCGATTGATTATCAAATTGTTTTAACGTTGCTACTTTATTAATATCAAGTATAATATATGAATTTCTATTCTCAAAATTATTAGCACCGTAATAGCCATGTGACTATCTTCTAGTTTTTGTTAATACAATCGTTAAAGTTCAAATCCAAGTTTTTTTCAGCTAATACCTTCTTCCTTTTATTAAGAAATTGACTTTATTTTCCGTTGATATTGTAACGATTACAAAATACTTTTTACATACATTTCATTGGGGTTTTCAGCTGTTCGTTAGCTGTTATATCTATGCTTTATATTAAAATACCTTATTTATCCGGATTTCGCATTTTTCGTTAAGGAGTTATATAATACTAACATCTTTCAAGTGAAGAGACTTGAACACAACGAAATAATCGTAACGTATATTAACTTTACGTTGAGTAATAAGCAAAAAGTTTATAGCTTTTCTCGCAGCGACCACCTTAGCTTATAAGTTATTTAACCGTTTATTAATAACGCAAAATATTGGTAGGACTGCCTAGAGATATAGGCTTTTCGTTGCAACCTAGTCGATTCGAATCACTATAGCCGAAGTTACTGGTGCTGCATTGAAATTGGTTGTGGTTGATATAAATTGTAAATTCTAAGTTCAGTAGACCGCTAGCCGGTCTGCATACTAATTTGCATGGCCAAATGCTTTGACCTGTGCCCCACTTTAAAGTGAGCACCTACTGCACTATACTTGCAGTGCTCTCCCATAAACTACAGCCAATTTGCAGTCAGTACAATCAACTAAACTGGCAGTTGAGTTAACTTATCCTTACTGCATTTTGACTGCTATTCCAATAAAACAATTATTTAGAAACAAAATGGCTTTCTTCGGTTTTAAGCGTTAAACGCAAAACAAAAATGAAACAACTTTTAAAACCTTGTTTGTATGAAGATTCAAATTGAAAAACGTATAAATATAACATAAAATTCCACCTATTATCCTAACAACATAAAGTTAATATTACTTAATACTATTTCAATATTTGTCAAACCCTTACTAATTATTATAACGCATTTCACGAGTTACCTTGACTTTTTAGAAATTATTTTAGAATACCATTAATTATATAATGAATATATTCAATGTATTTTTGTTTATGCGTACCTTGAAAATACGTCTTAACAAGTTATATATAAGAGAATTATCCATACGTTAATAAATGTTAGTATTGGTAAGGTCACTGTTTATTTACATCAACGTAAAATAGTAAAAGAGGAATCGTAAAGATTGATATTGTAGTCGCAAAGATAAGTTGTTGAAGGGAGAAGAAGCATTCAAAGATTGCACGGTACGGGTGAATGATTATAAACCTTTCATTCGGGTATTAGTACTCTGACATATATTCTGCTAACATCCCTTCTGGGCCATACCACGCATGCGCTCTGAAAGTGCAATCTGCAGTGTGATACGTTATCATGCGCTTTGCAAAAGTACAGTTTACAGTGTGACACGTTATCGTGCACGCTGCTAGAGTATACCTTGCAACGTAATGCACTACTACCTACGCATACTAAATATAGTAATATATAATAATATTCATATAAGTAATCTTTTCCTCTCTTTTAATACGTTCTGTATCCATAATCTAGTAATAATAGTATAGTTGTGATACAGTTTATATCCGTAATCTAGTAATAATAATATAATTATAATGCGGTTTGTATTCATAATTCAGTAGTGACAATACAATTTGTGATACGATTCATATTAGTTGTTTAGTAGCGGTAGTAGTATAGGTTCGTTTCTAATTGGTACTGACAGTGGTTTATGCCTTCGTTTTAGGCCAAACTTTTTTCTTTTTCCTTTTATTTGTCAATAAAATTAGGGATTTACAGCTTAGGTTACGTAATCTTCCTCCCTACGTTGTTAATAGTTGTAACTATTAAAAGCACGGCCTAATTTCCGAATACATAATCTAAAACATTTAACGCAAGTAGGAGTAGTGTTAACACGTATTCTTGGGTGGTTTATTATCGCAGAAGCGCTTTTAATACGACTTTTGGGGCGCTTTTTATTGACAGGAGCGTTCTGAAGTTGTTTGTTGTAGCCGTAAGGGGAATATATAATACGATACCTAGAAAGCTCGTTGTTTTATGGGGGCTAAGACCTGTAATGCTAACGTAGCCTTTTTTGTTATCCAGGTTACGTTCCGAAGTACTATTGCGGCCTGTCCCTTCTTTAAGGTCCGGTTACATATAGAGCATCCGGCTATTCCTCCTCTTGAAGTTGCGTCTCAAATGATGTATTTGGGTTGTTTTCCTTTAAAGCTGCGTTCCGGACTGTTTATTCAGGCCTTCCTTTTCTGATCCCATGTTTTCAATAATGTTTCTGGTCTGTTTTCCCCTTAAAAGCATATAGACCACATATTTAGCCCTTCCTTTTTTATTGAGTGCCAAATGTAGTATTTATGTCTTTCCCTTATTGAAGTTAAGTACTACATAAAGTATCCAAACCTTTCCTTTTCTAAAGGCGCGGTCTGAAATATACGCCTATTCCTTCTTTCACTTAAGAATGCAGCTCAAATAACGTATTTGTGCTGTCCTCTTTTTAAAGGTGCGGCCCAAACTCGGTATCCAGCCCTTTTATTTCATAGAGTTCTTTATTTTCATAATCCCGTGCCTTAAATAATGCGTTTATCCCGTTTCATTTTTGAAAGCGCGTATTGGAATACGCGTTTTACCTTTATTCTTCTAAGGGTACGACCCAAACTGTATACCCAGGTCTTTTTCTTTTTAATGTTTCTTTTCTTAAGGATTCGGTTTAGGTTGCTTATCCAGAACTATCTTTTCTTAGAGGTACGTTTCAGATAACGTGTCTGGACCGGTTTTTTCCAGAAGGTGCGTAGTAGATAATGTTTTCGGCTCCCTTTTCCCCCTAAAGATATAGCCTAGATTGTATATCTAAGTCTTCATTCTCTTATAGACCTTTCTTTTCTTGAGGCTGCGGCTTGAGTTGCTTTTCCAGACTTTACTTTTCTCCATCTTCCTAAAAACGCGGCCTGGACTATTTATTTAAACCTTTCATCTCTTAGAATATAGTCAGGATGACGTATCTGGACTGTTTTTTTCTAAATGTGAGTATTAGGTGATGTCTTTGACCCTTCTTCCTCTTGAAAACACATGTTAAAACACGCGTTTGGCCTTTACTTCTCTTAAAGATGTGGCTCGTTTTGATAATACGGCTCGTGTTACTTATCCAGACCTTCTTTTTCCTAGACCCGCTAACTAAACAACGTTTCCGACCCTTTTTCCTTTTGAAAACGCGGCTCCAATTTTGTATTCGGCCCTCCCTTTTCTTGGAGTTCTTTCTTTGTTATTTAAAAAAGACGATTCTAGAGCTTTTTCAGCTAGTATCCCTCTACAAACTTCACATCCATCATTTCATCATCTGTCTACCTCGGTATTTATATAAGTTGAGCCATTACTAATATGGTCTTTATAATATGGCTATTATTGCTACCGGTCGTATTAACACCTCTGCTCTGTAGTTGTTTTCTTAATGACCTAGAAATTATACTATTGACTATACCCTATATATCCGGAGTCCAATCCGTATAACCTTCCCTAAAATCGTCAAATAAATCGCGTCCTTATTGGTTTTCACTACAGAAGTTGAAAACCACGTTAATAACGTATATGTTTGCCGCGATAAGATTTAAATTCTCGACTAATACGTCGATATTATTACGCCATAAGTTAAGGTTCAAGTACCTTAAAATTTTACTACAAAACAACGTATTTGTAAATAAAAAGTTTATATATTCGTTAGCTTTTTCCAGGTCTTTTACTGGTAAATCTACGGCGAAAAAGTAGTACGAACGGTAAATTCAAACTGAACAAAGTACCAGGATCGGTGTGAAAAGTTTATCCAAACAGTGGCGAGTTTCGTAAGTGGTTAGGTTACTTTGACCTAGGTGGTTGTGGGACATCCCAGAAGCTGTATCTTAATCGCTTTCAAGATTTGTAAGCGGTTTGGATCCTTCGTTTTATCCGTTTCCAAAGTGTATAAGCGGTTTAAATATCGAGTTTTGGCTGCTCTTAAAGTATATAAGCGGCTTGAGTATTGAGTTTTAGCTACTCTTAAATTATACGAACGGTTTGAATGTTAAGGTCCGGCTTTTCTCAAGGTGTGCGAGCGGTTTAGATCCTTCGTTTTAGCCGCTCCTTATCTTTAAATTGGATAGGTTCTAGCGAAGGGTCTCGAAAATTAGTGGTTTTGGATTGTGTAGCTTGGTACGTAATAAGATGCTCTTTAAAAAGTCCCTGGGTGCGTTTAAAAAGCCAAAATGAGTTAACAGATAATGTAATAGAGCTTTTAATAGAGAAGGCACAAACTGGTTAATAATATCATATTTAAGTGGTTCTTTTGAAAGTTACTTTATGTAAAGGAACTGAGGCCGGAGCTGTCGCTCAAGGTGGTTGGATTATGTCTATAAACCTCGATGAAGAGTGAAAGGAGAAGTCCCTGCTAGAGAGCTGCTATGAAGCTAAAATGGTGCAACCCGGTTACGTGACGTGTGGAAGCTTGTCTCCATGCGTCTTCCTCCCTGTTTTAAAACGTCAAAAGAGCGTGTAAAAATACCAGGGTTGGATTCCTAGTAATACTAGCCAGGTACTAGCCTGTAACAATTACCCTAAAGATACCCCAGACCCCTCCCCCTCCCCCCCTTTTTTTTGTACGAGATATGAAAGGTATAAAGGAAGGTAAAGGCGCTGTCTAAAACTTTTTGGAGTTGTGTAAAAGGTGTTAAGTTATAGCGTTATGTGAAAGGTATCTTAGTGCCCCCCCTCATAAATAGTCCACAGACTATAGTTTCAAAAACAAAATCTTCCTTTAATTTTTAACCCTCTTCTTATGATTTTATTAGCAATGTAATACTAGGTATTGTAACTTTCTTTATAACCTTATTAGCTATTATAGTATTAGTTATTACAATATTAGGTCTAATTTAATAAGTTTTTTCTTACTTTTGTTTTATAATTTTATACGATAAATACTCAACATGCCATAAAGGTCGACAAGGCTATTAAAGACGTAGGTTTACATACTTAAAAGTTATTTGGTCTTCTTTAATAAGTCTAAAGCTTTTTACCTTACGGATAAGTCATATATATTCTAACGGGACTCGCAAGTAAACATATTTTAAATACGTTTACAAAATAACGTATAATCCGAGAATGTTTTGTTCAAAAACCAAGATAAAGTGGTTTAAATAGCCGCGAGAAAGTTGTTAATGAGCGGTTAGATATTAGTATTCGGTGTTGTTATTGTTTCGTTGGAGCCATAAGCCGTAGCTTTATGTGACGACCCAAGTATGATAGCGGGTCAAGAAGTAAGCTAGTGTGCAGCTGAGCCTGAAGTCCAACACATCAGGCGGGGAACACCTTTCCTTTGTTAGCGGAAATGACTAAACCAATCATGTGATTAGTATCAGTGGGATCAGCACTGATCCAGGTGATTCAGTACTGAAAACGATATGAAGGCATGGATATATAAGGACACGGTGATCATCACATAGATAGAATTTCCTTCATAGCTCTTCAGTTGTCAATCTAAGTATTCAGTCTCAGTATATTCTGAATAGCCTCACGGCTTTTGATCATTACTTGTACGGTTGCGATATTGTTTACTCAGTACCTCTTCTACCTTCTTGATAACATAAACCCTCTGACACCTTCTTTATACTCACGGGTATTTAGTGTGATCATTACACTTTAGGTATTCCTATATGCTTTTAAATCTGAATCTCAATATAAATAAGTTTATAAAAGAGCCGTCCGAGACATATTTGTTGTTTGATATTAAGAACTGGAGTAAGTCGAGGTTTCTGTAAGCCACTCTACAAATATTAATAAGCAGGTAGAAAGAGTATAAGCCTAAGTGGTTGTTGCGAAAAGGGCCATGAAAATTCGACGTATTATGTAACAAAAAGTAGATACCCGAGGCGGGATGGGCTTTATCCCCACCACCCCTATATGCTCTGGTAGCCTACAAGCCGTGTAATTAATAAATAAAGAGCGTAATGTATAAGTAAGTTTTTTTTAATAGGGTATGAACGTGGAAACGCGGTTAACAAACGATTAAAAATAGTAATTAAAAGAGATACAAAAACTTATTAAGTTTTCGAAACGTATTAAGATGAAGTTAAGTCGTATAAATATAAAGTTACGTAAGTTATTTAAAAAAATTGAAAACTTTTAGGTAAGGATTTAGATGGAAAGTTTAAATATATATTCGAATAGACTTTGTAGTCGTTCGGTTTTCATTAATATTAATACGTTTACTTGTTACCCGCTTCTTAAAGGCTTCTACGCCGTTTTATTACGTAAATTAAAATGTAAAGTATTAAACCCGTTTTCGGGTTGAACGTAAAGACCTATTATTATGTTTTTCTAATTCGTAACACGATTCAAAAGTGTTAAGTATTACGATATTAAAGAAGTTCAAAAGCGGATTTTATATTATTTATACGTAATCTATCTATTTAATGAAAAAACGTCGTTTCGGTAGGTTATAAAGCTGAATATATTCCATTTAGGATTTTTTATGGGCCTGTAATATACTTTTTACGTGGTATTTTGGTTTCGTCTCGTCGTCGCCACTAATAATATTTACGGTCCACGGTTAAAAGTCGCGAGTTTACTAACTTAGAGACGGATTTAAAGCGACTCGTACAACTTAATTTATTTGAAATTGATAATATTTCCCACTCTAAACATCAAGTTTAATAATATAAGAGTCGATTACACGCGTTATACAGTATTTGTAGTAAAGTTAACTTAATCTTTTGGATAATTCGTTTAGTTTATGTTTTTTTCCAAAAAAGTTTAACGTTGTTATTGATCCAAAAACGTTTTACATAGGAGCACCGTTTATTAATGGCTTATTTTATATGCTATTACGTAGCTGTTATTACGACTTATACGAATTTTGTAACTTCGAGGATACGTTAAATAAAATCTTTGGTTTTCGCGTATGGTATTATAACTAAAACGAAAAAATGTTATACTGGTTATATAAAGTCAACGTAATAACCGTATGTTATAAAAACGGGTAACTATTAATAGTAGTTGTATTTTTATCATTTAAAGTTGATTGATAATTAAGTAATAAACAGTTTTATTGGAGTTGGGTATAAATAACAAAGAAACGTAAATACTTTAAAACTTTGTCATTTATGCGTTCAGTTACACCGTTGGTTATGGAGTGAAAGATAGTATTTAGGCGGTATTTTATCCTATTTAAATCGTAAAGTCGCTTTTAAAATCCACTGGTTTAATTTGAACTACGGTTGTTAATAAAGGTACGAAAAAAAATCTATAAAATCGCTAATTATAATTTCAAGACCGTTTCCCGTAAGCTTTAGCGTTTATAATAGTTATATCCTCGGAGGAAACGGTTTTAATTACATGATACGTAATGATTATAAGGTAATGTAGGTTAATTATAAATTTGATAAAAATCTCGTTGAAAAGTTGTTCGAGAACCGGGAGTTGTTTGAAAAGACTTTTTAGGCGGTGTTTTTAATAGGTTGTACGCGTAAAAACGTCGTAATTACGATAAAAGCGACGTATTATGCAATATAAGCCGGGATAAAAGTAAGTTATGAAAAGAATAACAATAATAGCGTTGCTGACAGGGTAGCCGGTAAAAATTAAATTATAAGTAGCTTAAATTAACGCGGTAATAAACGGTTTATAAGTAGGTACCTAAATAAGGGCGCGAAATCATAAAACTTTACCGTCGCTTACCGAATATTTCTAAATCAAAACTGTTAACGTTTAATCGTCGTTAATACGAATATTCGTTGGGAAATATCAGTTGTTTATAGGTACCGAGAGTATTAATTGGGGGTAGGTAACATCATGTATAATAAAGTCGTTGTACAATTTTAAAGGTCAACATTGGTAAAAAGTTTACGATGCTTTGAAATAAATTCGCTAGCAACGGTTCATCGGAATATATATATACGCGGGAGCGGCTCGTTAACGGTTTATTTAGAACGTAATAGTTCGAGTTTTCGACTTTAAAAACTTAAATTGAAAAGGCTTACAAAATATTTTAGTTTCACTGTAATGATGTATCGGATCGCGTATCATTTGTCATTTTGTTGTAAATTGATTAAAACCTAAATTATGAAAGGTGTTTAAATTAGCGGAGTTTTGATTTAAAAAGCCTTCTAATGGTTAATAGTATTTTAGGTTTTTATAGTTTGTCAAAATCGTAAACGAGCGTGCCGTACTCCGGAACTCCGCATTTTATATTTTTAAGTAGTTTATAATCCCGAGTAACTATTTATCGTAAATCTCATAGTTACATTCCGCGGTAAGCTAGCAACGGGTGTAATATGTTATTAAACGTAGGATACTATAGTCGTTGCGTTAAAAAATAGGCTTTTGATATATAACCGGAATAGTCGGCTTTTGAAAATGTGTTTTGATCGGGGTTTAATTAAGCGAATATAATATTTTAAAAAGATAAGTTTAAGCCTTTCGAAAGTAGCTTTTTCCTTGGGCCCCTAATAAAAGGGTGTGCTTTTTCGGGTTAACCTAAATCATAGTTTTATAATCGTCATGTAATTACGAATAGAATACCAGTAAAAGTTCGTGAATCTAAAAAACCTTCGTACTTTTAAAATCGAATTGAAAACTGCTTATTTATGGGTAACACGTAACCTTTCTGGATTTATACGTATGCCGACGTTAATCTCTATAACAAATTTTAAATATTTGGTTTTTCAAATACTGAATTTGTATTTGAAAATGACGAGGTTAAGTCCTCCGGCGTTTAAAGCGTTAAGGATTTATTGAACCTTAATAATATAATTATCGAAGATGCCGTTTAAATAAATAAAGAAATCGTTCAGGTAAGAGGAATGAAAAATATCAAGAAAAGAACGTAACAAATTATTAATATATTATATGAAGGTGGTAAAGGTATTGAAAAATCAGAAATACGTAATAAGCTATTCAAAAAATCCGAAATATATACGAAATATAAATTTTCATTTGTTTTACTCTTCAATACCAAATTTGTAAAAAGCAATTTTAATATTTAACTTAGTAATCTACTTAACTTGAAAAATATTCGTAAGCGGTTTTTTAATCAAAGAAAACGGATAATAATCAATTTTTTTAATAGCGTCAAGCTGGCGATGATCGATATAAAAACGTAAATTACCTTCGAGTTTTTTAACGAAAAACATGGGGGTACCCGTTAAAGAATAACTCGTTTAAATATATCTCTAATCTAGTAACTCGGTTAATGTTTTATGTAATACAAGGAGTTTTTTGCGCGATATACCGTATAAAAAACTTTACGAGATTTTTATGGGTTAGTTTTAATTATCGATACGAAAGACGATTTCATAATTTGTTTCGAAGCGGTAAAGGGGTAATTTGTCGTCAAGGGATTTATCGAATAAAGAGGCGAATTCCTTCAAGTTATTAGAAAGTTTATCATGAACGGAAACAGGAAGTTTCAGGGTAAGTGTTTTAATGATATTTTTAAGGGAGACTGTGGCGAATTACGTAATAACAGTTCGGTTTTTATGGGCTTTCCGCAAAATGACGTAAAATATAGCGGCGTCGATACTATTTAACGTTTTTTAAATTGATCCGAATCCCCGCTTTTGAACTCGATGTTTACTTGTTTGTTTTAAAAGTAATATATACTTTAAAACTTCGTAAATAACTTATTAGTATTTTATTTAAGGTTTACCCAAAATAACGTTCTATTATAAAAAGGGGACGATATAAGTTTATATTCGGTAACGGTATTTGTTAAAGTCGATATTTAAAAAGGTTATAAAAGAAATAAGTCATAGAGAAAAGCCGGGCGTGTAATATGTGGCTTCACCGAGTTGTTATTATGGAATAAAGAAGTGTAATGATTTTAAGCGGTTCATAAGCTGTTTATTCGCGATGTTGTAATATTTGAAACCTATATTTACTAAAACTTAGATGAAATAAATGAAATTGGAAAGTAAATTCATTATAAACTGAAAGTTATTCAAGAGTTAGTATAAAGTTACTGAGTCGAATTAAAATTTTGCCAATTTTTATAGGCGATTATATATGTGAATTACGTTTTTTCCTCCTGAAAGTTGATAAAATCCTCGGCTAAAACAAAACAGATTTCCGTAATGACTTTAACGTTAAAGCTGTTTGAACGTTACGCTGGATTCCATAAGTACGTATGGATACAATAATTATTTGCGTCGTAACATAATTATAATTTAAGGTTTTTACGACGAGCGAGTTTCGAGTAATTCACCTAAGTAATGCGCCGCTTAAAAGAGATTAGAAAATAGTTAACGTTAACTATAATAACGTCGCCTTAACTATTCCGAGCGGATACGTTGTCGCTATTATTTTTACTACGTAAGACGTTTTTAACAATAATAATAATAATATTTCCGTAACGAGTACGGAGATTATAAAGGCGTTCGTTGATAAATTAGGTGTAGGTGACCTCTTTATTATAATCCGCGGGAATATCGAGGGGGAGTAATGTATTAGCGAGTATGTTGTTAATATTTTCCTCCAAGATAACGAACTTAAGGGCGGATTTCCAGGGTATACCGTTAGTATTCGCAAATAAAGCTTTTTAAACGTTTTTAAAAAAGTAAAAACGTTCGCGAACTTCCTGTTTTATATTTATAAGCCGAACGATAACTATTGTAACCGCGTTAGAGACGTATTAGTAGGCGAAAAGTATAATTATAAAAGCCTTAGAGTCGTTAGTACCGCTGTCGCCTCCGTGGGTATAGAAACTTTTTGAAACGGTTTTTATAAGGCTTTTTAATTATTCAATAATAATATAAAATTAATCTATTTTAATATCTATAAATTTCCAGTTCTTACGTAATTTACATATCATTTTTATTTTTTGTACCGGAAATCGTAACTTAATACCGAAAAACTTAACCGGTTAATTAAAAGGTTTATATTTAAGTCGTTAATATTTTTTAAAAAGGGAGTCAGTATTGTAGTCAACGTTAAAGGAATCAGGGTTTTCGTCGTTTAGGAAACTAGTACGGTCTCTAGTAAAGAGTAACGTAATAATTACGTCGTTCGTAACGTACGTAATGGGGAATTTCTTAAAAGGAGTATTTTTCGAAGATGTAAGCGTTTCGATAACCTTAAATTATCGTATTATATTCGTTAACGCGTTGAATACATCTTTATTTCGTTATTTTAAATATAAAACGTATTTTTTATCAGTTTCATCCTATTTTATAAATTCCGTAAATAAGGCGTTAGTAAAACATTTATATCAAGCTGTAAAGTAATAGTATTGATCCGTTAAAGCGTTTTAAAACTATCTTTTAACGTATACGTTGGAGCATTATTTTAGGACTTAGGAATTTAAACCCGGTGGATCAGAAAACAATAATATAACCTTAAGTTATGACCGTTCATAAATGATTAAGACACCGTTGGAAAGAAATCGAGGTTTATATTTAAAGGGGTTAAAACCGGAGCTATTGTTTAAGGTATTCGGATTCTGTTTATAAACCTCGATAAAAAGGGAAAGGGAAAGTCTTTACTAGTGAGCTGCTATAAAGCTAAGATAGTGTAACCCGGTTACATAACATGTGGAAGCGTATCTCTATACAGCTTCCTCCCTTCTCCAGAGTATCGTAAGAGCGTATAGAACTACTAGGGTTGGATCTCTAGTAATACTAGCAAGACAATAACCTGTAACACTTTGAATCTTATAGGCTTGCTACGTTTCAGATTTCAAAAGCGTTCCCGCATAACTCCAAACTCGCGTATAGTTTTTGTAAGGCGTAATGTTAAAGTATAAACAATTGGAACCGCTATAACATCCCGTTATAGGTATTAAACTTTGGTTTATCTCTTATTTATCAATCTTTTTATAGTCAACTCAATCGGCTACTAATCAATATCGGTAATATCTTTGCTTATTTACGTAAATATAAAGGAGTGAAAAAGTAATCGGAAAGATTAAATTATAATAATAAAAATAAGTGGTTAAAGGGAAAAAAAGTATTTAAAAAGTGTATGCTATGGGTGAGAGGTTATAAACCTTTGATCTGGGTAGTAGTACTTTGCTATATACTCTGCTAATCTCCCTTTTAGACCGTGCCACGCATACACTCTAAAAGTGCAATCTGCAATGTGACACGTTATCATGCACTCTGCAAGAGTACAGCCTGCAGCGTGACACGTTATCGTATACGCTACAGGAATGTACCCTGCAACGTGATGCACTGCCACCTACGTATACTAACTATAGTGATATATAATAATATCCACAGTTAGATAATTTCGATGCGAAGAAATTTACATTGATAATAAATTTATCGATAACGATAACTAAATAGGCGTTTATTTTACCGACAGGATGAATTAAAGCAACTAAATTGAAGGATTAAATATAATAGAGTTAAAGGAGTTAAGTGTAATACTAAAATGTAATACTAATTGAAAAATTATTACTATCAAAAGAAATATTAAGTTTTGAATATGAAGAAGATTATTTATAGAGAGGGAGGATAGTATCAACGGAATGAACGCCAGTATCTTTTATAATATAACAATCGCTTTATAGCAGAAGGGTACCTTTTATATAATTCCACCGCATTTTACGCCGTTCGTAAATAGGTCGCCCATTGTTACAAAATAGGCCGACACGTTCCAGCATTTTTCATGAGGTATTAGAGCGTTTTACGACCGGTTAACACCTTTTCCAGCTTGTTAGGGAAAGACCGTCAGTTGGCCAGAGATAATATTACAAGCTAGTATCTGGGCTAGTAGTTGCTAGAGATTTAGCACTGGTGAGTACCATACTTTTACGTCGTTCCCAAGCTGCTTAAACGCATGCCTACACCATGTAATCAATTACATAGCTAAGCTATTCCTTATCGCTAGCTCTATAACAGCTCCTTAGCAGGTGTCTCTTATTTTTCTTCTTCATCGAGGATTATAGATAGTATCCTACCACCTTAACTGACAGATTTGGCCTAGTCCTTTCATAATACATATTCATAAAATTATTCACCTGTTGTTACCTTTGCTACTAATTTAATATCGTAAACCCTTAAACGCTTTCTTTTACTCATAGATATTTAGTGTAATCATTATATAAACTCATATGAACCTTAATAGTAGAAGCAGAGAAACCTTAATCATAAACCTTGATAATAAACATGTATAAACCCTAATAATGGTGGAGGGGTAGAAAATTGATGGGTGGCCCTATAGGAATAAGAGTAGCTTTGCGGGCTGCCCGCTATTAATGTATCCAGAGGTACCCCAAAAATTGCCACCGCAAAATGATGTTTTAACTTATGCAAAAAGCCGTAATCTTAATTATACGGTTATATATAGGATCCATGATTTAATTTACTTTTCGTATATTTTTACTCCTGAGTTTTTGAAATTAAATTTGTAGTTATTTATTCTACTTGACACATTTTATATTTACGTTTATGCTCGAGGTTTTTGAAGCATTAAAACCTTTTTTTATGTTGTTTTAGAATGAAACGGGTTTCTAGGGGGGGGGGGGTATTACTTCGAGCTTAGCCTTTATTTATTCGTCCACTATCATACTATTGCAGTCCTTTCCGCTACACCTAATAGTTTTCACTTTCTCCTTTTGTGTAGACAGATTCATATACATCAATTACACTACGTTAGTATATAATATAAAACCTCAGCAACCAAATCGCGTCCGCTCCCGATTCCGGAAAATTTTATTTGGCAAATCTATATTTGAGTTTTCGAAGGAAAACCCTTTTTCATTAGAGGTAAATATGTTGTTGTTAGTGGCTAATTTGTATAAATGGCATAAGTTGAGTTGTCGTTGGCGGATTTTCGTTTTGCTATTCAACTAATAGGGTACATACAGTATTGCATATTCAGTAGGATACACATGTCACGCTTACCTGTCGGATGCATCATTTGCGAAGATCAACATGATTCCGATATTTCGCTTTTTTTTTTTCTACAACGCAACGCCATATATTCGCTCAAGATGCCCTGATGCGCCTCCGCCCGGCGCCCCCCAAACTCCAGCTCCCATCCGGACCCGGACAGGAGGCTCAGACTATGCAGTGCCGCCCAATCAAAATGGCCTCCCAACGCGCGCTCTATGATGGTATGTCATTCATCCTCTCCTTCTGGCTCAACATGGCGGCATCGATCAAGTCCAGGATGACGTCGTGGGAGATCCAGACCCACTCCTCCAGCTGCCAGTTGTCCATGTCGCTGTCCTCCTGCCTCTTGGGGACCCAGCCGGGCGGCCGCGGCTTGCCGTCGTACTTCTCCTCGTACTCGACCTGCCACATGGCGCGCCCGATAAAGTGCACGAGCCCGCGCATGCGCGCGACCCAGCGGAACGCGCGGCTGACGAAGATGGGCGGCACGATCTCGACGACGGCCGCATGGCGCGGCATGAAGAGGATGTTGGTCATGCCGGCGCCGTGGTGGCCGACCCAGACGTCCGTGTTCTGCGCGAGCGCGATCTGCTCGGCCGTGTCCAGCAGCGCCAGGTCGACGACGTTGACGGGCGCGTCCGGGTGGCGCGCGTGGATCTTGTCGAGCAGGGCGTCGAGGTCGCGGAACTTGCGGTTGTCGCTGCGCTGCACGACCGTGATGGCCGGCGGGCGCGCCGCGACCGCCGCGGGCGCGAGCGGCGCGACGCCGTAGTGCGCCATGACGCGCGCCGCGAAGCGCGTCACGAGCGTCTGGCGCGGGCACGCGGCGTGGTGCGACGTCAGCAGCGCCGACCACATCGGGTGCGCCCAGCCGACGCTGGGGACCACGACGTCGTAGCAGGCGTCGCGCACGAGGCTGCTGGGCGGCAGCGCCGCCGCCGGCGACGGCGTCACGATCTTCCAGAGATCGCCCCACGGGCCGGGCGCGTCGGCGGGCAGCACGACGTTGGCGGCCGCGGTCTGGGCCGGGTCCAGGTACGGTTGGCCCGTGGCCGGGTCGAGCGCGATGCGGATGGCGTCGAAGTTCAGCTTGTTCTGCCAGATCTCCATCAGCCGGTGCCAGATGTTGGGGAAGTTGCCCTCCCACAGCGCCGGGTACACAACGACCTGCCGCTCGCGCGAGCTCGGGCAGCTGGTCACGTTCTCGTCGTAGCGCACGATGCCCAGGCCGCTGCCGTAGACGGTCGGCACCTGCACCTCGCCGCTGGCTTTCGCCACCCATTGTGCCTGGTTCGAGTCCCAGCGGACGCCCTGCAGGAGCCATAGCGGGGTGGCCATGTTGAGCTTGCGGTGGTGCGGGTGGGTTGGGACCGCGAACTCGGTCACGCGGGAGTCGCCGTCGCAGAGGACGGTCTGATTGCTGGCGATCGTTTGGATGTACTTCTCGGTGAAGAAATCCTCGCACAGCTGGTCCTCCTCGGTCAGTTCCGTGTAGTCTTCTGGCAGGTCCAGCACCATCTTCTTGGCCGCCTCGGCGCTTTTCGGCGCCCCAGTGCCTTGCTTGGACTTGGACGGTGCTGGATCGGGGCTCGGGTTTGTCTGTGGCGGCGGCGGCGCCTCTGCTGAGCTCTCGTTCAGATACGAGCTGGTTGATTGGGTCAATGACTCGATGTCCACGTCGATGTTGTAGGTCCATAATCTGTATTGGGTGACCACAAGGGTGAAGAGGAGGGCGGCCATGAGCCAAGTGACCCATTTCCTTTGCGGTATTCTGGAAAGAACGGCCATGTCGGCCGGCGAGGTTCAAAGGAGTGACTATATTGGCGAAGGGTTCAACGAGTGACTGTGTTTGCCGACTGCCAGGATTTGCGCATCTGCTCATGTGCTTCGCATGGTATGCGCTGGCATCGCCGGAATTGTCGGAATCGGAAGATGTGGCTTGTTGATGTTGACAGGTGGACGGAGTCAGGCGGGAGAAGGGGAAGTGACACTTGGAGTACTACAGTGTTTGGAATATTGGGAAAGCCAGAAGTAAGCTATTGGCGATTCGGCAGGCGAGGCACGATTCAAGGTCGAACTCAACCCGAAACCCAGGACGGAGCGTGCGCTGGTGTTGGTGTCTGGTGCTGGCGTGTGCATTAAATACTAAATTGGCACCACGGCCTCGGTTAAACTCAAATTGTGAGCCCCAAAGTCAGGAATGGTGCCTGACTCTTGACTATGGCTAGCTTCTTGACGCCTCGAGGCCTCGTCTCCCTCCTATAGTAGTACGTTTCATATCTGCCATCTGGCCTCATCTGCCCAGCTTGCCCTCTCCGTGGTCACGAGCAACATGCTCAACGTGTTCCCGGAGCATTGTATGGAATACCGGTACCTCGGTGGCATTCACATACCGGCCCTTGTTGCTCAGTCGCTGCGCAATACGCCAGCGCTTCCGAAGTCAACCGTCCTTCATGCTGCGCAGGGCGAACGATCGCTTCCGTTGGCTTCGTCCTGTATGTGAACGGGCTTGGAATCGCCGGTGCGGTGCTCGCTGCACAGTACCTAAGCAGCCAGTGCAGCGTCCATGTTGCTCCGGAGCCTCGGTGTCGCATCGCACAAATACCTGCACGTCTGTCACCACGGGCCGGCCCATTTTGCAGCGAAGCGAAGGGAAGCGAAGGGACGAGGCCAGTGCCATGTGCGGCAGGTCTGCAGACGCCAGGACCACAGGTCCATCGCATCCACTCTCCTGCATACTGTACATAGCACAGCAGATCCTCACTTCCAAGCCCACATGGCGAATCCACTCCAAGTATTGGGATGTGCTATAGGCCAGCGAACAAGTCGTGGCATACAAACCCACTATACGGTCTGATTGAAGAAAGAAGAACTAGAACGAGGACTATAACTGCAATAGGTATAGGACTTTGCACGGCTTTAGGCTACATAGCCACAATCTACACCCTTTTGTGTTTCGTTACTTGCATAAAGCTGTGCGTCCCTAGGTGGTTGACCTTGTAATACTTAGGATTTATAACAGTTCAATAGGGCTGTTGGTATATGCACATAGTGGATGTTGTTTATTGAACACCATGCTACCTGTACCCGCGGCACACCTTTCCCACCAAAACTCAATAACTGTACAGTAGCCACGAGTTGATTTCTTGAATAGCTATATACACATAATAAAATGAAAACGGGCATAAAGTGCAGGAGTATTCAATCCTCAAATTTGGCAGGGCAGCGAGCAACGCGGCGACGGGTAGTAAATGCTACAAGTGGTTTCACATCAAAACCATCGGCTTCAACCTCTTCCACATCGAAACAACCACGACAAACTATTTTTCAACCCTTTTTGAGAACGGCAAAATTCAATATCAAACCCTTAAATCATATTATTTACAACCAAGATTTTGAAATCATGAATAAATTTCACCAAAATTACGGTTTTCAATATTTCTATAATATATAATAGTTGTTTCTTTATATTAACGCTTTATCTTTTACATTCTAACTAAACGCCTACTCAATACCGCTCAATTACTTTACATCCTAAAGGAAATATCCGAACCGCTTAGAAAACATATATCAAACCTTAAAAGCACTTTTCGAAACGCTCTGCTACATTTTGCGAATACCAAACACAATATTCGAAACGCTTACTACACTATCTCAACTAGCCTTTACACACTATTTCAACCTTTAAGTATACACCTTCCCACTTTTCACTCTCTATTTACCCTACCTCGTACAATTTTTCCCTGTTTGCCCTCTATTATACCATTTCTTTAAATTATTATTGCCAAAGTATAAATTTACTAGTTACTTAGCTAATATAACGCTTAGAAAAACTCTTAACGGCTAATTTTGAGCGATGAACTGATTTGTATTTACGTTTTATTTATATTTTATCTGAACTAACAATCGTTAAAGGCTTTATATAAACCACTTTGACATATTACATTTGTATTTCATCTACGTATACTACGCTTTTTTTACCATTTTATTCTAAAACTCCTTTCAAATGAACAATCTGAAGCGTACAATCAATCTTATTACTTCGTTTTTTTATACTAACCACTTCCATACAGAAACGTCGCTCTCCTCAAACATACCGTAACAAGCTTAGCTAAGGCTCATAAATATATAATACTCCTATTTCAATATATCATGCTCTGGAAAAAAGTTTTGCAACTTATTACCCTGAATATATGTGATAATATTATTAAAGTGCCAGCGGAGAATTTGAACCCTTAAGCAACGAATACGTACGTTATAAATGTGATTTTTCGTTATTGGGAAGAAAAGGCTCAAAAGCTCGGCATATTCAATAATTTCCGAAAACAACTTTCCAAATAGACGCTTGAAATATAGCGTATGGTACATAACTTAATTCCCAAAGTTTTATGGGTATAATTACAGAGCGGAGGAATTGATACCTTAAGTAGTTTAAAAGTCCGCATTATAAAAACCCCAATTATTACAGCCTTACTCGATTAAATACCGGACTGAAAAAATGAGGAGGTGTTATAGATGGATTTCGTAAAAAGGAATTAGTTGGCAGAATGCAAAAAATAAATTATTTAAAAATTCGAAAAAGAAAAGACTTAAAACACTTCATATATATAAAGTTTGAAACGCTTCGAAAGGTAAACCGCGCCTTGCAAAAGATACAAAAAGTTTAAAAATCGATCAAAGAGAAGGAAGGGCAACGAAGGTTATCTGCTACTCGGGTCGAACACAGACACTTTCAAAAATACACTTTTAAAGATAAATACAAACCAAACTACTTTCGAATACAATTAACGCCCTTTTTAGCCGTAATAAAAACGCATCATACAAGGATGGTGACGCTTTCGGCAGAAACAAAAACGGCGTAAAACAATGATACGAGCCTTATCGGCTAATATCCATAAATTAAAACCCCTATCATAACATTTCAAACCACTAATTTCCCAGTAATAGAAGCCACCATACAAAGCTTACGATCTTAACTGAATTATGAAATAAAGACGAAAATTATAATGGCGATCCCTACGATATCTTCTATAATAAACTCGGTAAAATACTAAACATGAAACCCTTATTATTACATATAGTTTTTCTTGATATACTAATTGAGTAAGTTAATAGATGGAATATATAACACTAAACGTAGGTAAATATATTTACGGAATATTATAACCACTTAAAAATAAAGTTCCGTATAAAAATCAACCATGAACTTGACAATAGAAATTAAATTGGCCCAACATGTAAATCCGTTAAAAAATAGCGTGAAAACACTAACAAACCACTGAAAGGAGTGCTTTTAACACTATTGATCAAGTTGCGGAAATTCGAGGTAACCTTTAAACCAAAATATAAAGGTAACGAACATTTTATTTAAAGACCTATAAGAGTGTACCATAAGAACCTAAACTGTAACTTTACGTTATTGAACCCAGAAAATAATTTGAAAGCTTTTTGCGCGAATCTTAAAACATCGTTTAAAACCTTAATACATTGATGAGCGAACTTTTGGTTAGTATTTATAACCGGAAAGACTCATGTGGATGTTACTATATACCCTTACAGATAGTATACATAGGCTAAAGAGTAGTGCACTGTATTGTAGGGTGTATTCCTGCAGAGTGTACGATAACGTGTCACACTGCAGGCTGCACTCTTGCAAGACGCAAAAAGTGTATCATACATAGATCGGTTTGGAATTCTATTCCAGACCGAAGGCAATGCGTAGATTGGTCTAGAAAAAGTATTTCAGAATAATACGCTTTGGGTGGGGGCTTATAAGTCTTCATCTATGGTATGTACCTCTGGATGCTTTTTCTTAACCATATATTGATTTAATTTAATATAATACCAATTATCTTTTGATTATTCTTTTACTTGCTTTGTTTTACGTAAACAAGTACTTAAACCTTACCGATACTGATTATTAGTCAACTCGATCGACTATAAACAGCTTAGGAAAAAGATATAAACACATGTTAAATACGTATAGCAGGATGTTATAACGGTACTGATTGCCTGTTCTTTAATACTACGCCTTATAAAAACTATACGGGAGTGTAGAATTACGCGGGAGCGCCTATAAACCCAAAGTGTTACAAGACTATAAGATCCGGAGTGATTTTAAAAAGATTAGTCCCGTTCCGTTAACCGCCAACTTGTATTAGCGCTTTAAAAGATAAACCTGTGTCTTTTTTAAAATGGCATCCTATTATGTATTAGGTCACGTAAGCTAAGAACACTAAGTTTCGGAATCCTTCTCTAGGAAATACCCGATTTTCAGTAAAGTTAACATCGTTTACATACAAATAAACAACCCGATCACCTTAGGAATATCGGTTGTACACCAAATAATCAACCGATCCCTTTACCAATTTCTACTACGATACGCTAATAAGGACCGATCACCAAATACCGGATTATATAACTATATTTCTTTTACCTTATCAACTTTTTCACGTTCGCCCTATATATTTAAAGTTTAGTACTTATAACGTTTTAAGTTTCATTCGCTCCTTAACTAGTATAACGTTATTAACGTTAACAAAACGAATTTAAAACTCTTAATTAATTTGTAGTTACGCTGTACTTACGTATCGTTTAAAATTCATTCAGGTTTATAAGTATTAGTAAACTTTATTCCAACTGCTTGAATTACATTATTTAATTTTATAATTATCACGTTACTCAGAACTTTAAACCACCCTAAATTATACATGAACTTCCCTTTACGTATATATAATGGCCCTACTAGTAACAGATTTAGCAAAAGCTAACGATTATATAAACTACCTATTAACATATACGTCGTTTCAAAGCACTATTTTTGAACATTTAGACCTTAACTGTTAGGATGATAAGATCAAAGCTTTAATAAAAGACTTTAATCCTTATACGGCAAATATTTATGTTACGAATATAATTTTTAACTATTATAGTTTCGAAATTAAACGACGCGTATTATTTGATAACTTCATAAAAAACTTTGCGGACTGAAAGTTAGATATGCGGTACATGGTAGATAGAAAGATTGTACGAATCGTACGGAAATAATTGCGAAGTAAAGGAATTAATATACCCGGTGAAAGTAATAGCCGTATTATAAAAGCCTTGGTTGCAACGCCCAAACTTATATATATACCTAAATAAACGGATTAAAAATTATAAAAGGACAATTTGTAGAAAGATACTACTTATAAAGGTGAAAGGAACATTTGATTAAGGCTGTAAAAAGGAGCTATAAAGAATCAATATAGACTGGAATACAGCGTTAGTTAATATTAGAAGTTTAATGAAGAACATAAATAAAAGAATTGGTAAAGGAGGAGGAGGTACTGTAACGATTATTTATAATGAGGGTCGAATACAAAGCCTTTTTGAAACGCAATTTTAAACCGATGTAAAGATAAGAACACACCCCGAACGCTAAAAATAGCCCGCTCGACTATAATAGAATCGGCCGAAACGCAGATAAAAACCCGTTCCAGAAAGTTACGATCGGTCAAAATAAGGAAAATACCCCGATTCAGGAGGTAATAAGCGGCGTAAAACGTTAATAAGTGTTGTACGGATTAATGCCCTTTAAACACAACCTTTACCTCAATCTCCTATTACATCATTTTCCTACGGATAGAAGCAACCTTACAAAGTTAACAAACTTTGTTAAGCTGTAAATTAGAGATAATAACTATAATGAAGAGCCGTACAACGTATTAGATAATAAAATAAGCGCTATAAATATTATATACAAACGATTAGATATTAAGCTATTATAATTTTATGTTATTTTACCCGGTATACTTTCCGAGTAAGCTAAGCAGTAGTATATATACTACCTTATATAAGTGGATATATTTGTCTAGTATCATAACCGCCTTAAATTCTATTTTAATACCGAAATTAACCACGAGTTAAACGATAGGGACTAGATTAGTACGGCGTCCAAATCAGTAAAATCCCAGTAGAAAAATACCAATAAAAACTATTAGGAAATCCTTACCATATTATTAGCAAAATTACAAAAGTGTTAAGACGCCCTTGGACCGGAATATAAAGGCGGCAAACTATTTATTTAAGTAATAGCAAAAGTCTATCGTAGAAACCCAGGTTTCGAGCTTGTATTTTTTAAACCGGAAAATGACTTAAAAGCCTTTTATATAAGCTTTGAAATATCGTTCGAAACCTTTATACACCGATAGGTAAGCTTCTGATTGACATTAATAATTAATAAAATTAGAAGCAAAGTCTCAATTATCAAAGTAAACCTTACAGAAATAATCTATTATATTTTGAATCAGAGATTTAAAATTACTTAAGGTAAAACGAAGGCCTAAAATATAGGTATTAAGGAGGACACCCTGGTAATGAGAAATAGGGACGATCGTTCGAAAAAAGAAAGAACGTACCAAAATTATAGTAATACTTACGGAAAGATATACGGCGTTTTACAGGTTTGTAAAAACGGTATATCATATATGGTAAAGTCAGCTGCTAATTTATAAACTACTCCGCCTACAAATAGATTCGGATCAAACGATAATTTTAAGCCGACTACGTATCCAAGGATCAGATAAAAGCCATTTTTGTAATAATAGTAGCAGAATACTAAGGTACGGATAACGGATTTAATACCTACCTTTACGATGATATATCCGAAAAAAACAACCACGAGGACGGTAATATTTATTTATTAGCCTAAAACAACGAAATCTCTTACCCTATCGTTACCGGATTCTAAAATGCCTATCTTTAGGTATATCATCGGATTTGATTACGCGAAAAAAGTGTTCGATGCCTGTATAACATTATAATTTATGTTATTCAATAGGTACGGGAACAGGTTTATAGGTATTATACCTAATATTACAGTAACCAAAATTTCAACGGACGGAAAGCGTTAGTTTAACAAGTTTATGGCGAAGTTTCCGAATTTTCAGCTAAACCGAATAGGAGAATACCGAAAAGTTTTATTTAATAGAAGTAGGGTGTTTTCGCTCGGAATAGTCCTTATAAATATATATTTCGGGTCGGTTAAGTTCTACATGATAAATTCTAAAACAATATGTTTGCTTTTACTAACTAATATAAATAAGTTTGGAATCGAAGTTCGGAATATAACTAATTAGCTCATTCGCGCCTTAGATAGTATATCCGTACCGCTTCGGTTTAAATTTGGCTATATATAGTTTTTCCTGAAATTATATATGATCGAATCCTTTTACTTAATAAAACCGGAATTATGAGTATTACATCAACGATTTGGACACCCGATTACAAAACGTTTTTTACGTCTACTTTATACCGTAGGCTATACATATATAGGAAAGAGTGTATTTAAGGTTATCGAAAAGTTTTACTATAAATGTCAACTATATTTACAGGTACCCCAACGGTTTAAGTTTCGCCCTTAAAACGATATAAATTTTAATTAGGAAGTAATTGTTAATATTGTATATTTGAATAGCTAATTCGTTTGTCATGTTGTCAACGTATTAACATCGTTTTAGGCCATCAAGTTCATACGAAACGCCTCAGTTATAAATTATTGGAACGCTTTGTTTAACTTTTGGTGTATCGTTTACCGTAAACTTTTAAATTGGATTATATACGACGTTGATACGGCCTTCGACTTTACCGAATAGCGTACCAAAGCCCGGATAACCGTCAACGAGTGTAGGCAAATCCTAGTAAAATCCCTACAAGGTATTGAAAAATAAAAACCGTATTACGAACCGTTAAAAAAGGCGTATATAGTATTATCGAATAAGCTAAAGGGTAATAGATTTAAAGAATCTATACTTTAAATAACGGTTAACGCTTTTAATAATACTTTTGGACTAAGTAGGTCTATCCCTATGGTTTTTGTTTTCAGTGCTTACCTAAGGACTTATACATACTTTATATTATTACTATCTATAATGTAAAAGGCTAATATTATGGTAAAAGTAATAATAATGTCACGATTCTTACAGGTTAAAAACGACGTGTCAAAAGCGTTATCTATGAGGAATAACCTAGGTAACACCGGCGTTTTGGATTTACTATTATAATTGAAGGTTTTGGTTTGGAAAATGAAAAATGAATAAATTGAATTTTAAAAAATGAAAAATATTAAAGGTTATTAAACGGTATAAGTTCGTTTCGATAAATAATAAGTAAATATATGAGGAAAGTGAAAGAAATCGGCGAGGAACCTTAAAACAAATAAAACCGCCTATATATCGCCCCTTAGAACGATGGAAACGACCAAAATCGCCTCTATAATACTCCCCGAAATGACGAATTTAAACCGATTCCGAATCTAACTTTACCTTCGAAATAATATTTTAACTCGGTTACTTTAAACAAAAACGACTCATTTATACTAATTCCACTAAAACCTCGCCATTAAAATTGGTTCCTCGGTTTAAAAACGAAAAAACGCCTTAAAAACTGTGTTAAAAATTCCATTACTACGTAAAAGAAATTGGAAAATCGTAAATTTAACTTAAACCTTCATTACGAGGGTATTATTACTACCTTAAGTACCCTATTCGACTAATTTACTCAAAAAGAAATTTTAACTTTAATCGATCAAAACGTTCCTTACCTTGAATAATTCGACTCTACTATTTACGGTATCTAAAAGATGTTCCAAACCCGTTTTGTTTACAAGGTAAAAGATAAAATTTAGAAACCTTATAAAAAGACTCTCCTAATTATCAAATGTTATAAAGATAAAGGTAAAAGAATATTATAACCTAGTTACTCACGTTATAACGAGCTAATTACCGTTTGATTTTTATATTTATAACATCCTTTAATAAACCATATAACCTATTTGTCGAATTCCGGGATATAACGTAAGTTTATATACAATCTGAAAAAAGGTTAACACGGAGTATTTACGAAAATATGATAAATGACCTTAAATAATACAACCCGCTAAAAATAAATCTACGTATGTTAAAACCTTTTTATAGTTTAGCTAAAACCAGTATATATTGATAGAATATTTTCCAAAAAATATCATAAAAAGCGATTCGAAATAACTTACTTTACCTTTAACCTATATTTATTAATATTGATTAGTCGTTCTTAGGGCTTTATACTTATAGGAATATAAATAGACGATACTTTAACCTTGCCTAACGCCTCGTTTTTCGCGTTGAAAAAAAGGAAACTTTTAAAGGCCGGCTTAAAGGCAAAACCTAAAGCCTACCTATTCAAAGATAATATAATTAATTTTGATAGTATTACTATTACATTTCGAAATGGTATTTTGGGATTTACGTAAAAAGGATAGTTAAACAAGGTGGCTTTCATTGTCCTAAATGACGCAAAACGGGCCAACGAATACAGATACCAAATTGTACACAAAGTTTAAGTTATGTTTATAGCATAACCAAAGGCGTTATTCGACCTTTCGGTCGCCACATAATATTAAACCAACTGAATGGACTATATATATAAAGCGCTTAACAAACCCCTTTTAAAAAAAACAATTCAAAATGAGGTTTATAATTTATACTGTTAAATAAACCTATTATAAAGCTATTTTTATTAACGGTTTTCTTTACAAATAATAACGATTGAAATTTAAAAATCGACTTCGTTTTCGTTTTCGGAAACGAATCGCCGGTTCGAAACAGCTTTAAGTTTCGTAGAAATATTATTTATTAAAGCTTTATTAAGTGTAAAAGGGTTACAAGAAATGTCTTTGTTTCCGAGATTTATAGTATGGTTAAAGGTTTCGATTCGGGTATTATTATAACGATAATAGTTCCGATAATTATTTTTAACCTTAATTTACATCTTATCCATTTAATCATTTATACTGATTTTTTTCGTTTTATAAATATTGAGTTAAATTAGATACCACGAACGAAAAACGACTAATAATCGATATTATAGCTTAACACGAGTTATATAAACGCTAGGAAATCGCAAATACCAGATAAATTAATAACAAGTTAAAATTAACAAACGTAATAATATAGGTAATACCGAATGGCGCCTTAAAATATTTATATCGAAAAGTACGTTATTTGTTGTAGTTGTTGGAAAAGTCTTATGACCTTAATAGACTGTTACATCGATTTTTCGACAATTTAAATCGGTCCATCGATATTAATCGCGCCGATTCATATTTTATTTTTATTCAATACGATTATTTATACCGATTTTGACATATTCCTCTTGTGATTTTACATTTCATATACTGATTTTGGCATATTCTCTCTTTTATTTTACATTTTATATTACGTTTATTACATTGAACATTTGATTTATAAAGAGCTAATCAATTACTGTATAAAGTATTACATTATAGCCGGATACGCTGTCCCGGTCGAAGGGGTATTTATCTATTATAAAAGGAAAAGAGCAACGTCGTCATGTTCTTATTATCCTTCCTGTCGCTTTTCCCCTTTGTGTTAACTCCATTACTATTACCGCCAACGATATTATCAACGCTAATAAGGATATAGCCTTACACCTTATTGGTTATACCTTTAAGAAAAAGTATAGGAGAGGGATTACCTTCCTCGCGGCGACGTCCGATAACGTCGTCGAACTCGCCTACGTAGTATATACGTAAGCCCCGTTTTCAAGCGGCGACGGCGGCTACCGTCTCCCTTGTCCGCCGGTTGACGCCTACTACTAATTAATATCGGCTTGTTTTGGTTACTTGCGGTGATTTTTTTTTCGATTCGCCCTCAATGGAGTGTTTTTGTCAAAGGATGTTTTTTTTTTTTTCGATTCGCTCCAAACGAATATTTCTCCCAAAGATTTTTTTTTTTAGATTTGCTCCAAACGAATGTCTTTGCCAGAGAATGTTTTGGGATTCGGTTAGAACTTACCAAAAAGCCGGCGGGCGCACAATACGGCCTCGGCCCACGGCTTTAAGACTACCGGAACGGGGGCGTACTGTCACGACCCAAGTATGATAGCGGGTCAGGAAGCAAGCCAGTGTGCAGCTGAGCCCGAAGTCTAACACATCAGGCGGGGAACACCTTTCCTTTGTTAGCGGAAATGACTAAACCAATCATGTGATTAGGATCAGTAGGATCAGCACTGATCCAAGTGATTCAGTATTGAAAACGGTATAAAGGTACGGATATATAAGGACACGGTCAACACCAAATAGACAGTATTTCCTTTATAGCTCTTCAGTTGTCAATATAAGTATTCAGTCTCAGTATATTCTGAATAGCCTCACGGCTTTTGATCATTACTTACATGGTTGCGATATTGTTCACTCAGCACCTCTACTGTTATAACCCAGACAACGGTTGGGTCAGGAAACAGGCCAGCATGCAGCTGAGCCACGGAGAGCCTGTAGTTCAACACATCAGGCGGGAAACATCTCTTATATAAGCAAGGTGACTAAGTAAGTCACGTAATGGATCAGTATGGATCAGTTACGGATCCAAGGTGAGACAGTACTAGATCAGTGGGATCAGTGCGGTGATCCAAACGATCCAGTACTGAAGACGGTATGAAGGCACGGATATATAAGGACACGGTCATCACCACATAGACAGTATTTCCTTCATAGCTCTTCAGTTGTCAATCTAAGTATTCAGTCTACACACCTGAATAGCCTAACGGCTAGTGATCACTCTACAGCACGAATCAACATCTTCTTGATATTGCACATTTATTACCTCTACTGTCTTACTGCTAACATGAACCCCCTGACGCTTTCTATTTACTCACGGGTATTTAGTGTGATCTTTACATCTACTACCTTCTTGATAATATAAACCCTCTGACACCTTCTATATACTCACGGGTATTTAGTGTGATCATTACACGTACGAGCTATGAGGCCGCTCATAGTGGTAGCAACGAGTCGAGCGGCCCCCGCTTTCGTCACAATCGCTAATAAACTTGCCCGCAGCCGCAAACGCGACATACGAAACGCAAAACTTGTCTATTAGCGGCCTAGGGCTATAGACTCGAGTACGCCGCCTTAATGTTTAACGCATTAAAAAAGCTTTACGATGCACCCTAGTAATACGAAGGTTGAGGCGGCGAAAGAAATCCGCCTTATACTCCTAATTTACCAAAGAAAGGGTTAAAATATATTAACGGGAAAACTGGGATATACATACTCTAATGTAACTATGCTAAGCTACGTTTACAATATAAAGGGGCCCCTACAAGTAATAAGGATTTTACCCGTAAGGAAAAAGTAAGGTTTATAACCTTGAAGACCCTTTACTCCTCTCCTTAAAATCTAGGGAAGGTGGAGGAAAAGAGGGGGGGAAGGGGGTGTGGCGGCGGCAAAAGAGGCGGCGGCGGCAAGGCTTAGCGGTGTAGCGACATATGGGGTAACGAGGGTTAACGACGTGGCGGCGATGGAGGAGATTTCGCCTGACAAAGGCTAACTATTACTATTAGTGGTAGTAGTGGTAAACGTAATAACAATTGCAACGGCGACGGCGGCGGCGGCGCGCTACTGCTCGCGCGCTAAACGGTGCCTTGCAGTCCAGTTTTTACGCGGCATCTATTTGGGGAAATAGGTTAGTATATATATAAGACAAGTAATCTGCATATTAAAACGGCTTGGTTTAATTAAATAAACTAGAAATTAAGTTGGAATAAGGACTTGTATTGGTTGGGATTACACGCTTTTAAAAAAAAGAAAAAAAGAAGTTTTACCTAAAGCGATAGCAATGTATCTTTTTATACTAACCTACCTCTTAATTACTCAATCACCCTACGCTGTTACCCCTATGTAATCACTAATATGTAGCTACCCTTATTAGAAATATTAAAAGGCGTTATTACCAACCATATCGCATCCATTTAGTTACACTAACCAAAACCAACTTACAATCACCACCGCGTCCAGAATTTTCTAATCCCAACCGATCTTGCTAATTTAGACCTTTTACGATTAATACGATAACAACACTATCATTACTGTTAATTTGGACCTTTTACAATTAATAATACAACAACACTATCACTATTAAGCTATAGGTATAAAGTATACAAGAAAGAAAGAAGAGATTGCCTGTGTGGATATTACTATATACCCTTAGAGATAGTATACATAGGCTAAAGAGCAGTACACTATATTAAAGGGTGCACTCCTACAGGTTACACAATAACGTATCACGCTGTAGACTGCACTCTTACAAGACGTAAAAAGTACATCATGTATAGATCGATCTAAAATGCTTTTCCAGACTGACAGCAATGCGTAGATCGGTCTAGAAGAAATATTCCAGAGTAATACGCTCTTAGTGGGGGCTTATAAGTTCTCACCTGTGGCATACACCTCTGGATGCTTCTTGTTGACCATATATTGACTTACTTTACTACAATACCAATCATATTTTGATTACTCTTCTACTTGCTTTGTTTCACTTGAACAAGTACTAAGACCCTACCAACAGCTAAAAACCAAAGCCTGTAAATTACAAAAACGGACCTTATCGAAATAATTTATCACATCTTTTACCAACGATTAATAATGTACTAAAGGCATGAATATATACCCGTCTCAAGTACTTCTACAAAAGCTAATGATATAAAGGAGATAGCCCCAGAAAACGAAAACCAAGCAGCTATTAACGAAGGCGTTTTTATGAACGAATACGAATCTTATCATATATGTCAATATACCTACGTAAAAGTAAACAAAAATTTACGGGGGTTTAAAATATATGTGATATATGATAAGAAGGGCTATTAATCGACCCATTATCTAATATATAAGCAGATTCAGGTTAAATTACAATTTTGGACCGATTCCCTACCCAAATACCAAATTGAAACCGATTTTGCTATATACGTAGTCTATATCAAAGGCGTAAAAGACTATTCGGCGCTTACCCTTATGATGGTATCTTTTGAAAAGACGACTGAGAAGAAAACGAAATTTACCTAATAATTCAAAATAAGGAAACAAACTAGCAAGTATTTATAAGATTGAAAGATTCCTTCTTTTTATATAACTTAAACCTGAATAGAAAAACAGGCGTATTGAATGCTTATATAACTTCGTAATTCAAATTATTTAATAGGTAAAGTAATCATTTTTAAAGCATTATTCCAAACACCGACGCTATAAAAATCTCAACCGTCGAAAAAAGATAATTCGACGTTTTTGCAGCAAAGTTCCCCAGATTATAATTCGATAAAATTGAATAGTACTTGAAATTTCTATTTAGCAAAAACAAGACGTTATTACTCGTTATAATCATAATATACACACGATTCAGGCCGGTCAGATTTCACGTAATAAAATCTAAAACGCCATTTCTATTATTATGAACTGACATAAAAAAATCATGGAATTAAGATTCGAAATTCAATTGAACCATTCGTTCGCGTTTAGAATGATATATCCGTATTATTTCGACAGAGTTTAAATAACTATGATTTTCCCCAAAGATACGTATAATGAAAGTTGTTTACCTAAGACAGCTAAAACTATAGATATTATACCGAAAATTTAGACATCCGGGTACGGAAAGAATTTTACGCCTCCTTTACGTAACAAGCTACATGGATATTGATAAAAAAATGTTGAAATTTACCAAAACGTTTTGTTATAAGTGCCAGTTATATTTACAAACCTCGCGATAGTTAAAATTCCGCCTTTAGAATAGCATAAACTTTATTCAAGAAGTTGTTATAAATATAGAATATTTTAATAATCAGATTATTTTATGTGTAGTCGACGTAATAGTATTATTTCAGGCCGCTAAATTTACGCGAAACGCTTTTGTTATAAACTATGAAAATTCCTTGATAAATTATTACACAAACGTCTACCTCAAACCTCCAGATTGAGTTACTCATGATATATTCAAAAATTAAGACTCAACTAAATAGAGAAACAATTTTAAGATTACTGGAAGTAAGTATAGGTAAATATCAGTAAAGGCGTTTTAAGGTATCGGAAAAAACGAACGATATTACCGACCATTTAAAAACATATACGGTACTATCCAAAAAAAAACTAAAAGGTACTAATACTAAGGAATCAATCTTATAAATTGCAGTAAACGCCATAAACAACACTTCTAGCACAAATAGCCTGATTTCAATACTCCTTATCTTTAATGATTACCCCAAAGTCTATCCAGATTCCGTACTATCATCAATAACGGTACAAACCTCAAATGTTATAACGAGGGCTATGGTTGCTTTGCATTCTCTACGGGCTGGAAATAATATATTAAAAGCATTGGTAGCAAAAACCAACCCGCATAATACTGTTGTTTTAAGCATATAATTAAAATTTAAATTCCTAATTTGGAAAACAAAAACCGATTGATTAATTACTCAAATGATTAACGGGTTTGAAGTCTACAATATGCTTGTAAATTTACAAAACAACACGAATTTATTTCATTAAAAATGACACGAGAATATAAAATGAAAAGGGTAAACAATAACGGCCCAAAAGCATAATCCGATGAGTAATATAATTCAAACCACTTCTATAATAAAGAATATGAAACTCCCTTAAAATTCATATACACTCCAGATACCTCTTTAGAACATCCGTTACCTTATAAAACCTGCTACTCCACACAAACGGAACAGGTATCACACCGATGAAGGCATTAGTGTATCTAAAAGAATGAAAAATACTTTGAATCCTTGCTACAAAACTTCTTTATAATTTCAAAGGAAATAGCAGACAGTAAGTTAAATATAAAACTCCACAAAGAGGGTATTATAATAATTCTATATAGCTTTTCTAAATAGTTAACCCATGAGTAAATAGCAGCCTTAATCGAATTAAGCATTTTTCGTTTTAGAAGGTTCAACCTAACGATTAATAACACCTACAAAAGATTTTCTACCAGCTTATTTTACAGGGTAAAAGATAAAACCGAAAAGACTTCTAAAAACCAACTTATAGTTTAAGAGTACAATATCGTTAGTAAAAAGGATATTATAACCTCATAGCTTGCTTTATAACAAATGATATATCGTTTAGTTTTAACATTCACCACTTATTTACGTACTCCCTATAACTTTAGAATTGAATTGAGTAATACTATATTACTTTATACGCAATTAAAAAGAATTTTGAACCATGGATTTACGATAACACACCTATAAAAATTCAAAAATACTATGTATCCAAAACGATTCTACGTATTGTAAAACCACACTATGAACTCGTTGAAGCTAAGGTAAACTGGTATAAAACATATCAAAATTATTATAAGGAGCGACTTAAAATATATAAATCGACCTTAAACCTATACCTACTGGTCTGAACACCACGATTTAAAAGATTTACACTTATCAAAATGCAAACGGACAATATATTCATGTTGTTTGATACGTTATTTACCGTTATAAACGAAAAGAAAACTTTAAAAGATGACTTAAAAGTGAATCCTAAAGTGTGTTTAGCTTAATACCAAATACTTAATTTTAACAGTATTACCATTACATTTGAAAACGCTAATCTGAACCTTATATAAATGGGGAAATTGAATGAAGTTGCCCTTATCAACCTGGTTAATATAAAACTATCTAACGAATATAGGTGTTATCGTATATATAGAATTTAGGTTATATTGATTGTATAACCAAAAGTAGTGTTTACTCTTTTTATCGGTATATGATATTAAATGGACCCGTTGAATAATATATATAAACCTTTTAACAAACTCTTTTCGTGAGAAATAGGCAATCCGAGGTGCAATCTATGATTTATACTGTTTCACATACATATAACGAAGCTTTGTATTTTTACTAATAAATTATTTACGAATAATACCGATTATAACTTACAAATTGGGTTTGTAACTATTATCTGTAACTAAATACCGACGTAGAACAGATTTAATCTTTATAAAAACATTATATATTAAAGTTTAACCAAGTAGAAGCGGTTTACTTGAATCGATATAACTGTCGGTAAGGTCTCAAGCCTATAATATTCACGTGAACATAAGGTCTTTGAAGAGTAATCAAGATGATTGGTATTATAGTATAAAGTAAGATAGTTCTAGTTAAGAAGAAGCATTCAAAGTGTTATGACCCAAGAACATCGAAGGGTCAGAATACAGGCCAGTATGAGGCTAAGCTACTAAGAACCTGATGTCTAACACATCAGGTGGGGATATCTCTTATGTCAGCAACCTTAGGGTTAGGGTTACGCACTCAGGATCATTGAGATCATGTTTCGATCCAACAGATCCAGGATCATTGGGATCATGTTTCGATCCAAACATGATCCAGCACTGAAGACGTATGAAGGATTAAGGATATAAGGACACGGTCAGCACCACATAGATAGTATTTCCTTCATAGCTCTTCAGTTGTCAATCTAAGTATTCAGTCTACCCTGAATAGCCTCACGGCTTTTGATCATTACTTGCACGGTTGCGATATTGTTCACTCAGCACCTCTGCTACCTTCTTGATAACATAAACCCTCTGACCCCTTCAATATACTCACGGGTATTTAGTGTGATCATTACACAAAGGTGCACGCAACAGGTAAAGACTTATAAGCCTTCACTCAAAGCGTATTACTCTGGAATGTTTCTTCTAGACCGCTCCACGTATTGCCATCGGCCTGGAATAGCATTCTAAACAGATTTATACATAATGCATTTTGCGTCTTGCAAGAGTATAGCCTACAGCGTAACACGTTATCGTGCACTCTATAGGAGTGCACCCTGTAATACAGTGTACTATCATTTAGCCTATGTATAATATCTGTAAGAGTATATAGTAATATCTATATAGGCAATCTTTTTTTTCTTCCTTATATATTTCGTACCTATACTATAATAGTAACAGTATTGTTGTTATATTAATTTTCAAAGGTTTAGATTGGTAGAAGTAATAGTGTTGTTGTCGTATCAATCGTAAAAGGTCTAAATTAGCAAGTTCGGCTGGAATTAGTAAAGTTTAGCCGCGGTAGTGATTATAAGTCGGCCTTAGTTAATATAGCTAAATAGAGGCGATATGGTTAGTAATGACACCTTTCATTATTTTTAATAAGAGCAACTACGTAATAGTGATTACGTAAGGTTAATGATGCAGGATCAATTACGTAATTACGTAATAAGTTAGTATAAAAAGATATATTACTATCGTTTTAGGTAAAACTTCCTTTTTTTCTTTTCCCAAAATACGTTTAGTTCTAGCTATTATAAGTCCCTATTCCAATTAAATTTTTAGTCTATTAGATTAAACCAAGTCTCTTCAATATATAGGTCACTTAACCTACATAAATACTAACTTATTTCCCCGAATAGATGCCGCGTTAAAAAAGGACTATAAGGCGCCGTTTAGTGCAAGAGTGTCAACGCGTTGCCGCCGCCGTAGCCGTCGTAGCCACCGCCCCCAATACTATTACCACCAATAGCAATAGCCCGCCCTTATCAGGTATAATTTCTTTTATTGCCGCCACGCCGCCTATCCCAGTTACCTCGTTCGCCGCCTTGCCGTTAAGTCCCGCCATTGTCGCCACTACGCCGCCCAGTCCCGCTGCCGCTACGCTACCCGACTCCGCCGCCACTTTCACCTTGTTCCCCCTTTCCTCCTCCCCTCTCTCCCCCTTTTCCAACTCCCAAAGGGAGATGTGGGAGGCTTCAAAGGTTATAAACCTTATCCTTTCTCTACGGGTAAAGACCCTAATACTAGTAAAAACCCTTTTACGCCGTAAGTGTAGCTTAGCATAATTACGCCAGGGTACGTATATCCTAACCCCTTCGTTTATAAACCTTTAACCTTTCCTTTTATAGATAAGGAGTACGAGGCGAATTTTCTCTACCGCCTCGAATTCCGTATCACTAGGGTATGTCGTAAGGGCTTTTAAACGCATTAAGCATTAAAGCGGCGTACCCAGCTCCGTAGCCTTAGACTGTTAATAAATACGCCTTATGTGTCGTGTATCGCATCCGCGGCTGCGGGTAATTTTATTAGCGATTGTTACGAAAGCGGGAGCATTTCGGTTTACTACTGCCGTTACGAGCGAATTGATAGCTCGTACGCGTTTATTTCAGTGGTTTTGGGCCGTAGGACGAAGCCGTGTTACGCGCCCACCGGTTTTTTGGTAAATTTTAACCGAATTTTAAAAATATCTTTTAGTAGAAACACTTCGTTCAGAGCGATCCGAAAAACGAATCGTCGTAAGTAACCAAAATAAACTGATACTAATTAGTAATAAACGTTAACCGGCGGATTAGTAAAATGGTAGCCGCCATTATCGTTTGGAAACGGGGCTTGAGTATGTACTACATAAACGAGTTCGATGATATTATCGCACGTCATCTTGAAAAGGGTAATTCCTTCCCTATATCTTTGCTTAAGGGCTTAACTATTAAGGTGTAGGGATATATTTTTATTGGCGTTAATAATATCGTTAGCGGTCATGGCGGTGATGTTAGTATAAAGGTGGAAAATGATGTAGAGGACGGTAAAGACGTGACAGCATCGCTTTTCCCCTATAATAGTAGATAAATACCCTTTCTTTCTGGCCGGTGTACCCGACCATAGTATAGTATGTTATACAGTAATTTTATAGCTTTTTATAAATGAAATATTTAAAGTAAGAAACCTAATATAAAATATAAAATAAAAAAGGTAATATGCTAGAATCGGTGTATATAATGTAAAACAAAAGAGGTAATGTGTTAGAATCGATGTATGTAATGTAAAACAAAAAGGGGTAATACGTCAAAATCTGTATATGAAATATAAATAAAAAGGGGCAATGTGCTCGAATCAGTGCGAATAGTCGTATTAGGCAAAGGGAAAAATATGGATCGGTGCGAATATTATCGATAAGCCGATCCAAGTGGGCGAAAATCGGTATAGCAGCTTATTAAAATTGCAAAACCTTTCTAATAACCTTAAAAATAACGTATTTATAGATATAAATATTTTTAAAACGCCGTTCAGAATAGCTTAAGTAATTACATTTATTAGGTTTAACTTAATATTAATTTTTTCGGGTTCTTCGATTTTCTGGCGTTCGTATAACTCGCGTAAAGTTATAATATCGATTATTAACTGTTTCTCGTTTGTAGTACCTAATTAAATTAGGTACTTATAAAACGAAAAATAATTAGTGTAAACTACTAGAAGGATAAGGCGTAAATTAAGGTTCAAAATCATTTTTCGGATTGTTATCGCTATATTAATACCGAATCGAAACCTCTAACTATATTATAAATTTTAAAAACAAGACGCTTTTCGTAACTCTTTTGTATTTGGTCAATCTTTAATGGATAATATTTTTATAAAGCGTAAAACCGTTTCGGGCCAGTAATTCGTTACCAAAGATTAGGACGAAGCTAATTTGTAAATTGTAATCGCTTTTATTAATGAAAGCGTCGCTAGTAAAATCATACCGCTTTATAATACATATATTTAGCGGTATAAATTATAAACCGCGTTTTGGATTGTATATTCGATATAAAAATCGTTTGTTAAGTGATTTATACGTATCGATCGTTAAGTCGGTTCAACATTACGCAACGATCGAAAAGTTAAATTTCGCTTTTGGTTATATTTTGAAAGTGACTTAAACTTCATATATACGTTGTTATTTGTATTTGTCGGCCTGTTTTACGTTATTTAGAACGGTAATAACCCCTCCATTTAGCTGTTCTTTTTACCTAAGTTTTGAAGTGCCGTTTCTAAGTATAATTGTAGTACTATTAAAATCAATTATAATGTTTGTTGTTAGGTACACTTTAGGCTTTTCATTTAAATAGGCGTTTCAAAGTTTCCTTTTTTTAAACGCTAAAAACGGGGCATTACACATAGTTAAAATATCGTTTATTTGTATTTTTATAAGTATAAAACCTTTCGAGCATATAATTGATACTAATAGGTATGAGTTAAAGGTAAAATTAGTTATTAAGAATCGTTCCGCATAATACTTTTCGTAAGTTTTATACTAGTATACAACGGCTTTTACCAAGTCGTAAAGCGGTTTTAAGATAAGTAGAATTATCTTAGACATGTGTTATTGCCTAAGGTTTTTTGATATATATACATAAACCCTCCGTTTAAGCTGTTTTTCAAATTATATATAGGTTTACATTATTTTTCGGAGTTCGACATATAAGTTATACGGTTCGTTCAGGAAGGCTGCGAGTATACGAATTAGGCGGTATATAGCTCGTTATAATGGGAATAACTGAGTTATAATATACTTTTTACTTTCGTCGTTATATCCTTTGACAATTAACCGAGTTTTTTTTCGTAAGGCTAATAAATGTTATTTTTGACTTCGAAAACGAGATGGGTTTTGAAAATCTTATAAGTATCGTAAATGGTAGGGTCGAGTTATTTAAAGCGAAAAATACCTTAGTCGATTAAGGTCAAAATCTCTTTTTAGGTAAATTTTTTCATGAGGTACCTAAAGTGGTAATAATACCTTTATAGCGGAGCTTTAGGTTAAATTAGCTGTTTATTCATTCTTTTTACGTAATAAAAGAGTTTATAATAAAGATTTTAAGGCGTTTTTTTGTTTTCGAGGCGATAGGTCGCCTTCGACGAAGAAAGTTTGGCGGGCTTGGTATAAATATACCGTTTTCGTTTGGTGTAATCGAGTTAGAATCGTGTTTTAGGGGAGAATTTAGATTCGGAATCGGTTTAAATTCGTGGTTTTAAAAGGTAAAGTATAGGCGATTCTAGTCATTTCCTTCGATTTAAGGGGTAACGTATAAGCGGTTTTATTCGTCTTAAGGTTTCTAGTTGATTCCTTTTACTTATTTCCTGTACTTACGTATTATGATTAATCTAAACGAACTCATCCCGTTCGGAAAATTAACTAACACATTATAGCTCTGAAACCCGTTTGTCCTTTAATGTTTAATCCATTGATCTTTTAGTTTCCAAACTAAAACTTAAAAATATAGTGGTAAATTTAAAAAGCCGGCGTTATGTGGGTTATTTGTCCTAGATTACGCTCTACATTCGTTGTTTTTAACCCGTAAAAATCGTAACGTTATTATGGCTTTTAACACTATATGAGGCTTTTATATTATAAATAACGATAATATAAAGTCCGTGTGAATCTTTGGGTAAACACCGAAAATAAAACGCCTAAGAATAAGCTTATTTGGGTTAAAAGTATTATTAACGGCGTTAACCGCTATATAAAGGATAGATTCCTTCAAACTTATACCTTTTAATTATTTCGATAATACTATATATGTTTTTTAGCGGTCCGTAATATTGCTCGTACTTTCTAAAACGTTATAGGACTTTTACTAAAACCTGTTTACATTCGTTGCCAGCTATTCGGGTTTTAGTACGCTATTCGGTAAAGTCGAAAGCCGCATTAACATTGTGTATAATTTAATTTAAAGGCTCGAGGTAAAATTGAAACCAATAGTTAATTAAAGAGTCTTAATAATTTGTAATAAAGACGTTTGGTGTAAATAAAGCGGTATAAAAAGATATTACTACGTTAACAGGATGAGAAACTGGTTAGATATTTTAATATATAATATTAATAATTACTTCGTAATTAAAGTTTATGTCTTTTTAAAGTCGGAACTTAAACCGTCGTAAAATTTGTAAATGTAATTAGTACTTATAGCAACACTTTTCGATAGCCTTAAATACGCTTTTTCCTATATCCGTATTGCCTACGGCATAAAGTTAGTGTAAAAAGCGTTTTGTAGTCCGATGTCCAAATCGTCGGTGTAATATCCGTAATTCTGGTTATGTTAAGTAAATAGCCTCAATTATACGTGTTTTTAAAAAGAATTGAATGTAGTCGAAGTTAAGTCGGAGCGGTACGGATAAGTTATTTAAAACGCGGATAAGTTAGTCATTTATATTCTAGATTTCGATTTCGAACTTATTTGTATTAACTAATAAAAGTCAAAATAATGTTTTAAATCCATTACGTAAAACTTAACCGGCCCGAAACGCATATTTATAACGATTATTACGAGCGAAAACGCCTTGCCTTTACTAAATAAAGCTTTTCGATATTCTCCTATTCAGTTTAACTAAAACTTTGGAAATTTCGCCATAAACACGTTAAATTGGCGTTTTCTGGCTGTTAAAATTTCGGTTATTTTAATATCAGGTATAATACCTTGAAACCTGTTTCCGTAATTGTTAAATAACGTAAAATGTAACGTTTTATAGCTGTCGAACACTTTATTCGCGTAATTCAAGCTGGTAATATACTTAAAGGAGCCGTTTTATAATTCGGTAAAGATACAATAAGCGATTTTATCGTTTTAGGTTAACAAATAGGCATTATCATCCTTGGGGTCATCTTTTCCGAATATATTATCGTAAGGGTAGGTATTAATGTCGTTTTCTATAATTTTATACTCGGTTATGTATGTTACAAAGTTCACTTTTATCCGATCTTAGAATACGTAATCGGCTTGAAATTGTCGTTCAATCCGAATCTATTCGTAAACGGGGTGGTTTGTAAATTAATAACCGACTTTACCGTATATGATACATTACTTTATCAAATTTGTGGGGCCTCATATACTTTTTCTTAAGAATTATTATAGTCGCGATATATTTCTTTTATATTCAAACGATCGGCTCTATCCCTTATTACGAAAGTTTTCCCCCTAATACATGTATTTCGGGCGCTCGTTTCACCTCGGGTAAACTTTGAATATTCGGCTTAAAATATAGTCAATAGTCTCAGCGAGGTTTGCTTTGGTAATATGACCATCGGTTTTATTAGTTACAATACTAATCCAAGGCTTGTCCATCAGCTTATTGAGGTTTCAAATAATGTTTTAAAGCTTTTACAAAAGGATTTTAGATCATTTTTTAGTTGAAAAATTGTTAGGTTGAAATCAGGGTTCTTATGGCAAGCTTTTATTACTATTTGAATAAATAGTTTGTCGCCTTTATATTTTGGTTTTAGGGTTGCCCGACATTTTAGAGAGTCTACTAATAAAGCGGTAAGGATTTTCTATAGGTTTTTATCTGTATTTTCATGTTAATTTTTCACTGATTTCTACGTCTTACTAATATAGTCTCTATCGTATAACTCGTAGTTAATTTTGGTATTGAAGTGAGATTTTCAGTAGTTATAACACTTTATTAATATATTTACTTATATAAGGTAGTATATATACCACGTATTGAGTATAATTCCAATTTTATTGTTAAGTACGTCATACGACTCACCGCTATAATAGTTATCCTTATTTCACAACCTAATGAATTTGGTTAATTTTATAGGGTCGCTCCTATTCATGGGGAAACTATGTGGTGGGAGGTCGCGGTAAGGGTTGTGATCGATGGAAATTAGTCCGTAAATTACGTATTGGCGTTTTACGCCGCTTATTATTTCCTGGGTTGGGTTGTTCTTTTGTGTTCCGGCCGATTGTAAATTCCCGGAGCGGGTTATTTTCTGCGTTTCAGCCGATTGTAGATTTCTAAAGCGGGTTATTCTTTTTATATTGTTCGACTCCGTTATAGCTGATTGGGTTGTTTTTAGTTTTTAGGAAGTGGTTTATTGTTCGGTTTTATGTTATAGTATGTGTCGGTGTAAGGGTGTATTATACTTATATAATAAATAACGATTATAGTTGTTCCTTTCATTCGTTGTTTTTATTATTAACCTAGGGTATAAGTATAGGATTAGGTCGTCTTACGCCTCTTTCCTATCATTCAAATAAAATTCTTTTTTATTTATAAAGTTAGATGGTTTTAGTTAAAAAAAAGCATCTAGAGGTATACGCCACAGGTAAGAACTTATAAGCCCTCCACCTAGAGCGTATTACTTTGGAATACTTCTTCTAGATCGATCCACGCATTGCTGTCCGCCTAGAATAGCATTTCAAAACCGATCTATGCATGATATATTTTGCGTCTTGCAAGAGTGCAGCCTGCAGCGTGACATGTTATTGTGCACTCTGTAGGAGTGCACTTTGCAGTACAGTGAACTGCTCTTTGGCCTATATATACTATCTGTGAGGGTTTATAGTAATATCCATAATAAATTGCAAAATTTATAATAAAATGCAGGATTATATTTCAGAATTATTATACTGATAATAGTCTTGATAATCACTTTAAATATTCGTTCAAAATCCCTCTTTTTTATAATTTGTATTAACTTTTTTTCCTTTCACCAATTCCTTGTCAAGTTCGGTACTATGAACGAAAAACGCCGTATAATAGGTATTATAACCTTACGCGAATCATGGAAACGTCTCTAAATTAAGGAAACGAGATGGATAAACAGAAAGTTTGATCATGCGGATATAATTATTAAAGGCGCCTCGAATGATATATTAGAGGTACTTGTATCTATGAAAACCTTTTTTGTTAACGTTATGAAATATGTTTCACGGCCTTACCTAGGTAAAAAAATTTACACATTGTATTTATTATTTCACCTTGAAATTACCTATTTACGATGATTTTAACATTTTATTACTTCTTAAATTTACTATTTTCGTCGCTTCTAACATATTATTACAATTGAAACTTATCATTTAAGTTGTTTAGAACATAACAAAACCGTTTATTTGTGCTACTTATAACTTTATGGAGAAATTTTCACTCTTTTCTTTCAATCTTTATCATTTTAATTATGAAGTTTTTCAAAATAATTTTATTATTGTATAGCTAACTTCACCGAGGCTACAATTTAATGTTTACTACAAATTAACCTTGAATTATTTAAGGTATTTCGAAATTAATGGGTTTAAAAGCGTTCCAAATTGGATATTGGAATAATTTGTAATAATTAGTTGTAATGAAGATTACAAGTTCAAGGAATGGATAATTTAATGTAAAGACGGTGAGCAGGTAAAAAGATTTCAGCCTTCGGCTTCAATTTTACCGAGACAAGGGCGTATTTAGTACTAATACGTCTAGAGCTCTAGTAACGGGTTACCAGACTCTAATTTTAACAGTGATCGCTAATAAAATTACCTATGATCGCGGAAATAATATAAGGCACATAAGGCGTATTTATTAGAAGCTTGGGGAAACGAACCCGGGTATACCGTTTTAACCCGTTACATGTTAAAAAGACTTTGCAACGTACCATCGCAAGCCCTATCTCGAATAGAGGGGCATATTCGGCCGCTTAGAACTTATTTGAAAAAGTATTAGTATTATCAAGCTTAAGGAGGAAATGAGTAATATAAACCGCATTATAATTCAACGATATTACTTTTACGAAGTTCTTTGGTCGTTGAAAGTAATAATATTGTTATTTGCGACGAGAAAATAAGGTTTATAACTAAAAAGCCCCTCTTTCCTTCCCTTAAAGGGTAAGAGAATAAGGAAAATAGGAAAAAAAGGAGAAACAAAAGGGGTAAAGACATGGTCGGCGATTGCGACGGCGAAGTAAAAAAAAAAAAGTTGGGATTGACGATATGCTATTCAAACTAACAGGATTAAATCTAGGCTGGGGGCGGGCGTCAGCGGCGGCAGCTTTTTTACGTTTATATTACCGCGTTGAACGGTGCCATATAAACCTATTTTTACGAATTATTTGTTTAACAAAGCGGTTGAGACGTGGTATTAGTAAAATATCCAACTTAAACAAACGGTTCTAATGGCTAATTAAAATAGTAGTTTAGTAGTGTATACATCAATTGATTATTTAGCTACCTACCTTGTAAGTAGAGCTATGTCGTTCAAGAGGTAAAAAATTGCCTCAATCAATAGCGATATACCTTTTTATATTAATTCAAAAATACGTGACACCGAGAATTACATCTTCAAAATTAAAACCTCATTAGGATTAACAACTTTCCCAACTCACATAGTCACTAACTACTTAAATTAACTAAAGTTTTAAATGAATTACACCAATAAAAATACTATTATTACGAAAATTCCTAATTAATACGTTGAACGAATTGTATTATCAACGTTACTATTATTATAATATTCATTAGGATGCGGATAAACTATTTTCCTATTACTGAACTACGCATACGAAATGTACTAAAGAAAGAAATAATTACTTGTATAGATATTTATATATATCTTTATAGCTAATAAGCAGCTCCATTACAAGATGTACTTTTATATAGTACACGGTAACGTACTACATTGCAAGATACATGCTAATAAATTTCATAATAGCGTGGCATTGACTAGAAGAGAGATTAGAGAAGTGTATAACAAAGTGCTACGCTCCAAATCAAAGCTTATAAGCTCTCACCTGAGGCGTGTACTCTCCGGATGCCTCTTATTCCTTCGATCTATCTTCAATATACTACCAATCTTAAAATCACTCTTCTACTACCTTTTACGTTAACGTGAGAAGATATTAGATCTTACCGACAAACACAAACATTGAAAACTTACCTGTTTAAATAGCTCTCCGGATGAATGGTTTAAAGAAGCACAAGTCACATACAGCTATTGAGAATACAGTGACTAATAGTCTGAAATAGAGGATAATAACTTTGTTGATAGTTATGTCAAAGACTGCACTCTTGTCTCTGAGACTGTCTTGAAAGCTATTCTAATCTGTTACGATTGTCTTAACAAATTTCAGGATATAGTTGACGATATCGATAATGAAGATGTGTATAATGTAGATAATAGCTTTACGGATAAAGATAATCATGGAAAAAACAATGGTTGTTATTCGTTTGGCTATTGATTCTTTGAAACTTCTTTGTTCTCTCTTATAATGAGTGCTACTATTGATTAATTTTGTTGCTTACTTTTGTTCGATATGTAAAAAGTGCTAGTATAGATATATAGTCTATCTGTTGGAATAGCAGTCAAATGAAGTACAGTCAAGTGAACTTTACTTTCAGTAAAGTTGATTGTACATATTGAAAATTGACTGTAGTTTGTGAAATTGTACTGCAAGTGCAGTGCAGTAGGTACCCACTTCAAAGTGAGACACAAGCCAAAGCGTTTGGCCATACAAMTTAGTGTGCAGACCAGCTAGTGGTCTGACAAACTTAGAACTTACCCATACCAATCAACAATATCAACGTAATACTAGTTACTTCGACCGCAGTAATTCGAATCTACTACGTTGCATCGATAAAGGCTTACCAATATTGATTAGTTCTTATTAGTGTTAGCACAGATTGAATTAGTAGAAAAAAAAGATACTTTTCGGTTATGCTTTATGTTAAACGACGGTTAGGTTAGAGGAAAGAGTTTTATGACGAGCCTTTACAGCTCCTTCAGTTTTTATAGCAGTAAGTCAAAAAGACCTTTAAGCTACGTTGGTTTTTACGAAATACTAAAAGTAGCGACGGTATTGTTATTAAAACCACGAAAAAATCTTAATTAATCCTTTTTAAAGAAGTTAAGATTGACTGTTGGACGTCTTAAAGTTCGGCAAGTTGATAAATGACTAAGTGACTACTACTGTAGGTACTACTATTTAAAAAAACCACTAAGTCCTTACGCTAAATAACTACAACAAATAACCTTCGTTTTCTACCACTAACAACGACCTTTGACTTTACTTTTTATACTAAACACTTGCCCCACTTTACTCTTTTTACTCCCTACCTCATTTTAATTGTTAAGTTCGCTATTAAAAACGAAAAACATCAAAGTACGCCGAAAAAGCCACGTTGCGTGACCTAATAACAAGTTGTTAAGTTTATACGCAACTTTACGTTAAAACACCAAGTTTATACACCCAAAAATCGCTAAATCTCTGACGTTATGCATCTTATACGCCCTTTACAAGTTAAACCATTAAAATAGAATCAAGTTAGGCATTTATAGAGAAAGTTAAAGCATTTGGATCAATTGTTATCAAGTTTTACGACAACAACTTATAGATACTAGACGTCGATAAAGACTCAATAAAAAATACCTTATCGACCTTATCGGATATTATGTCGTTAAGTAAAGCGGCAGCGAAAAGCTCGACCGCGATGGCCGTGCCTTTCGTAAATATCCTAAATTTTTTGACGACTGGATTATTAATATGTGGAAAAAGATACAAAAAACGATTAAGTTTAAGCTGAAGGAAGAACTTGAACGCAGAGGGATTTACGGACGAGAGAAAAGTTTTATTAGGCTAGCAGAAACTTTACTCAATTAGGCCTAACTTAAAAATTCCCTTAAATCTCACGGCCCAAAAGAAAAATATATTAAAAAACTTGACTGCTCTTATACGCGATCTAGAGAACCTTCACTTTATTTTGAGCTAAATTAAGCTTTTTTATGTGTTCACTATAAGGAATTGGCTAATCTCCTCGGCAGTTCAACACCCTCACGTAATAACGCGAAATATGTTTTTAGCGATGGAAAAATACGTAAAGTTATGGTTACTCACACGGCTAAAAGTATTAACGTTAATGCTTTACATTCATTAATTAAGTAGGAATATCACTGGACCCTTTAACACTAAAAGGAATATCATTAGGTCCCACGCGATAGAAACCCTTAAATTTACTTCCCTCAAGCTTTTTAACACGTTTAATTTTGACAGCCAAATTAAGGAAGAACCGGCTTTCTATGCGAGCCTACTATAGGCACAACTATTGGCTTTTCCCTTCCACACTTAGCCAAAAGTAACTATCCGGCTTACCAATATTAATAACAACCTCAGTCTTTTCCCCAGGTAAGAGATATAAAAAGTTTTTACGACTAGTATATCACTTTACCCCCTTGATGTATTTCTATAATAGATACGGATTATACGACAATTATCACCTTTGTTAAGATTTTGGTAGGAATAAAGAAGGATAATAGTAAATCATATAACCTCTTCAACGTTAAGTTGCGCCAATTTTTAATATCTACCGCTAAATAAGGGTTAAAATACTAGGTTTTAACTTGTTATTTTCCAATATTCCTACCGGACAAGCCGAGGATTACTACCTCCAGTACTTAACGAATTATTCCTCCTTCCGCGAAATTTGTAATGGCTTAAAAAGCTATTTCGATTACGATATTAACCTTACCTAATATTAAACCGACTGAAACTTTATAAAGTGGTCCTATGTACTAAATTACAAGAAAAAGTCGAAAAGCAAAATAGACCTCCTTAATCAGATATTTGACAGACTAATGCTTTGCCAATAAGTAATGGGAAACGTAGAAGCTGGCGAAAACACCTTAAGCTAATAGGTTCGGAAAGCAGTTACAGGCTATAAAAAGTTTCAATACGCCTTTCAATGCCCTGATACCATTTATAAAAGGGTTTTTTTTAGCTTATTGTGTTCCTCGCTGGCGACCATAATTACTCGAGTTTCCGACTCGACTAGTATATACCCTTAAGATCCTGAATTTAGTGACAAAAAAGAAGAACCTCTTTATTCGTATTATATTAATCGACATTATAAAGAGCTTTGTTAGTACGGTTAACGCAAGGTCTAGATTTTTACCTATGGAGAAGGGCATTCTTTTTCCTCAAGGTTTTTAAACTAGTAAGTAAGTTTAAATAAAATGTAAAAAAATGTTGGATTTACGAAAAATAAGTATGTTAGTTGATACGCTACACTACCACCAAACATAAAGTAAAGCAGGTGATATATTACACGTAATTCTCATTTACTTTTAACTAGGACTACATCGAGTAGGTCATATGGTTTAAAGGAAGTAAAGATAAAAATGAGAAAAACAAACTAAAAGCCATCAGCTAACACGAAGATATTAATACTGGCATTAGCCGAAAGTAACGTAATAACTAGCCGACCACGCCTTTTTATACCGCCCTATAAGTAAAGACCCCTACCGCCAATATAATGATAAAAGCCCCAGCCCTATATACTTTTTTACTATTCGAAACCATTATGTGAAAAAAGTTTTTTCGGGGATGATACCGGATACGGTGGCCACACGATACTTAATAGGAGGCTATTCGTAATATGTTTCGTTATAAAGAGATACCAATACTATTATAGAACTTAACCACACGGATACTAGTAAGGTTCAAGTTGGCTTTAGCTTTTGAAAATAGCTATTTTCATTAGGATCGACAACGATTAAAACTGTTATTAGCTCTACTTTTTTTTACATCTTGGAATCCCCTACCCCTTTTTTCCTTTACCTGAAAGATATGAAAAACTTTGGCATTAAAGTTAATGTTTAGATTGGTGAATTAATATGAGGTAAGAGTAATAAAAAGTTTTTAATTAGCGTTAGGTAGGGGAATTTATAGTTTTACCTTTAAGGGTTAAAGATAGTAGTATTAAAATGAATGAAGGCAGAACTTCGTGAATTATATTGTAGGTTTAACCACCCGATAACCAATAGGCTTTACAAGGTTTTAAAGGCAGCTGGTTATGAAGATATAAACTTGTTAACGCTAAAAACAGTAAAACAGCTTTCCCAATACTACTAAATATACTTCTAAGTGTTATTAAAGTTTAAATTCACGTTGAAAGAAAACTAAGACTTTAATTCAAAAGTTTTTGTAAACGTGTTTTACTTAAACGGCAAGTTAACATTACACGTTATAAATCTGCTACAGCTTTTTACGGCGCCCAGTTCCTCAAAACCATTACGGTAAAGGAAATTTGGGAAGCACTACGTACTTGATGAATTAACACGTACCTTAGGCCACTAAAAGTGTTAGTTTACGATACCAATGCCAACTTTACTTCGATAAAGTTTTGAAATAATATAAAATTAATGAAGATTTAGTATAAATAGGTTCCCATTAAAGTTCATTAGAGTATTAACAAGGTCGAAAGGGTACACGCTTTTTTTCAAAGGGCTTACGATATCTTTATATTGGAAAGAGGAAGTTTTTCAAGTTAAGAAGAACAGCTTTTAATGGCGGTGAAAGTTCTTAACGATATTTTTAGCCCTAACGGACTTATATTAAATTTATTGGTATTTGGGGCCTACCTACGTCTAAAATGCAAGTCGTTACCCTTATTAAATTCCTAAATACGTGTTATAACATATAGCTAAGCGTTGACAAACTAAAAAAGGAAACGGTATGCCGTTAAATGAATAATTCCATTAATACAAGGAACGGACCTTTAATAATAAACGTGTTATTACCCACCCTGTCAAGTAAAGTTTTTACGTGACGCAAGTTAGGCAAATCAGATAAGACGTATAACATTTTGAATATTAATAATTTAAATGTAGTGGTTAAAATAACTAACGGTCTCGTAATTTCCGAGTAATATATGTTAATCTATATCGAAAACCTTTTTAGGCCCTTAAGTTTAATGAAGATTGTAATATTAATAATCTCTAAGCCGAACAAATGAGATAATATAATTTTCCGAAGCCGATTATTAATAAGTTCATAGAATGTCAGCGGTGTGGAAGACGACTTAAAAAGAATATATATTAAAAAAGAAGATGGAGACAGGGACTATAGGCTTGAAAAGGAGTATATAACGGTATAGATGCCTTGAAAGGAAATGCCTGATGAAAAACTTGGCTTTAAGTTGCGTGTTGAAGGTATTATTAATGTACTAGGAAAGCCCTCTAAGGAAAGTAGTCAAGTAGAAATTAAGGGCCTCTTATTACGGGATTTATATAATTTGTACCGTTAACGTAATTTGAAGGCTAACACGCTTTCATTTTTATATCGAGGATAGTTTACGAGGTTAAAGGTAAGACTACGGATCGGCCGTATGAAAACTTACGGTCAATTGCCTAAGTATATGTTAATAAAGATAAAGATTAAATCCTTATTTAATCGCCTTTAATTCAGAAAATCAGTCAGCGTTTGATCGTCGCTATTACTACCAATTTGGATGCTGGTGTAAAAGGTTAGTTTACACTTAATAACCGGGATATCACGTAAACGTATACGTAATTTTCCGCTAATCCTTAACGGATTATACTATAAAAACTACAAAAAAAAAAAACTAAGAGATAAGTTTACGGTTGACAGAATAATACGTTGTATTAAATCTTTATACGAATTGCCCGATATAGGCGTCTATTGATTTCTAACATATTAGGCGTACTATAAAAACAGGTTCGGTATAAAGATTTTAAACCTTAATTCTATTATGGACTTAGGCCATTGTCCATTGAGTCTATAAGTTACGTGACTGTATACGTAACGGGATGGGCAGTACTCGGTCCGGGCACGGTCCGTACACGGTACGTATAAGGTTACGTGACGGGCTGGACACTGGCCGGGCACTGGTTATGCCCATAGGTTCTGCCCGGTGGGCCACAGTAGCCTCTTCTAGTCTTCCACTGTACCTCAATAGTGAACCCTATTTGGCACCTACTTGGCTTACCAACGTAGGTCGGACCATAACAAATTAGTACCTATTAATTATAAAGGGTAAAGATTTTGATATCGTAGGTACATAAATAAACGATACTCTTTTCTTAGACGATATTAGGTTTGTAACAGCGAAATAACGTATTATTGAACAATTAGGCTTTTAAAAGTATAAGCTTATCTAGACGTTAACTAAAGGTATATAACTTGACTTTAATAAATTGTGACTTAGTATTTATAATATTAAGGCTAAAAACAACACTTATATTAGCTTACGTCAAAAGGGGTAAGCTACATGCCTAACGATTATCGAACATACCAACGAGGTAAGATTATAGAGATATCTAAACTAAAGGACCTATACAACTTATATCGCTACTTTATACCATCTAAAAGTATCGTACGATCTTTCCATTATAATACAGGTATAAAAAATATAAGATGGAAACTTTGATAAATTGAATAAACAGATTCAATAGTAAATAAACTATATAGAAAAAGGGAAAAACATAGTTTCTGTAAATTTGACGAAGGCGAAGTTAATAATCTTTACGAACGGGCTATTTATTAATAATATTAACCTTATATCATAAGTCGGTTTCCTAATAATACTTGTCAAAGAAGATTGGTTTAAGGGGTAATTTACGATTACTTGAAACCTTATATATTGAACATTTGTCAGGTGTAAACGTATCATTCAGAATGCATTAGCTTCGAAAGTTTATAATATACTAGTAGGATTTAATATCGGTATAGTAATTAACAGTATATTAAAGATTATTACTAAATTGCTGGGACTGTTACCGATACCTACAGTAGTATATACTAACTTCTGGAGCTTTTACGAATGTTTATCGAAACTAGGTATGACTAATGAAAAACGCCTAATGATAAACGTAATAACGTTAAAAAAAGTATATAAAACCTGGGAAATCGATAAGTTCCAATAAATTAACGGTAAAAATAACCTTACAAATACCATAACTAAAGCTATTCCCAATAACGCTTTAAAAAGGTTTGTAAATAATAATACGCTAACTATACGAATTAAGGGATACATGGACCGCCCGGCACGTAACGTAAAGGAACAAGGTTACCCTAACAAACTGGAAAACCATCAGGACAAAGGTGGCGATAATAGTGATTTAAATTACTGGTAAAAGGTACGTAAGTAGTAGCGTACCTAATTTGTACAAATTTGTAACAAAAGATCTATATACGGGATTTGAAGAACGGAGGCCTCGGAAGGGTAAAGCAAAAGGGTTACAACGGGCCGTAATTAAGGTTGATTCCAGTACAGATTAATCGGAATTAACAGGGGGCTGGCTTGTTGTTGGCTTACGGATTAAGGAGGGATTTCAGAGGTTACCACCAATTGATAGCAAACCACGCTGGCGTGCAGGTATAAAACAAAAAGCCGCCACTGTTAAAATAACAGTCAAATGCAGTACAGTCAAGTCAACTTTACTTGTAGTAAAGTTGAATGTACGTATTGCAAATTAACTGTAGTTTGTGAAACTGTACTGCAAATGCAGTGCAGTAGGTGCCCACTTCAAAGTGGGGCACAGGCCAAAGCGTTTGGCCATACAAATTAGTGTGCAGACCGGCTAGCGGTCTGCCAAACTTAGAACTTACACATCAATCAACAATATCAGCGCAACACCAGTTACTTCGACCACAGTGATTCGAATCGACTACGTTGCAACGATAAAGGCCTACCAACACTATCAGTATTATCACAGTCTTCTTGGGCTGTCTGGCATCAACCTTCTAAGGCTGTGCAGCATGCTGAGTCATGCTTTGAAAGACCCATATAGCCAGCCATTCTGGACTGGCTTTTAAACCTTCCTATTCTCTCCTTTAGACCCAAACACAACAATGCATCACAACTACCCATACAGGCTTTTCTGACCGTACGGTAAAGTCACCCGACAACAAGAGTATTTTCCTTGGTAGGCGGCCATGGCCACGTTATGAGGTTTTTCCTTCGTGGCCGGTCACGTTTTAGCCACGCCATCATTTTTTTCCTATAAGCAAGTAGTTATAGGCCATGTCATGACAAAAAATTTGTAGCGGCTATGGCTATGTCATGAGATTTTTTTCTGGGAGTCGGCTATGGTCATGTTATGAAGGAAAATCCTTATGGCCCGATGACTTTTATGTCTCGGCTGCAAACCTGGGTGCAAACAATCCTAGTTGTCACAACGTTTGCAGTACAAGTCCGTACCAGCTGCCACAACGGTGATAAGCTGCACGTCTATTATTCGCCAACTTCCCTCTCTCCATTAGTACTCTACCATTTGCCATAGGAACTTGCGTTGGAATCACATTGCCCTGAGGCCTTTACCATGGGATTTTGCCTCAGAACCATTAAGTCGTCTGTGTGTTGACGCGCGTGTAAGTGCTTAATTAGGAAGGTGTTCCGGGATTGGCTTGGTGCGCGTAAGTAGATTTGCCGACCGCTGCAGACCAAGCACCCAACGGCTGAAAGACCCAAGTCCGTATGCTCAGGTGTGCGGCTGTTGTAAGGAATTGTTTTACGAAAGAGAGGTTCGCCATGAGCAGCGCTCAGTGAACTGCTATGGCCATCCAGGTATGCGGCTTGATCAAGTAACACATGCATCCTGAACATAGTAACCACATATTCAGGACATCTTGTTGGTACCTCTTGAGCAGGCAATCACTGACCCCGCATGGCTCAAGATTGTTGACAGAGACCGGTATTCCTAGTGGACATTGTCAACGGAAAAAATGTATATCAATGCTGGACATTCTATTTGGATGGACCTCATCCACGCGGCTGTACGACGCGGGATTAGCACACTGCTGTATAAAGATTCACACCTACACGGCCTTTGATCATCGAGTCACATGTAAATGGAAATCATCAGGTTTATTCCACCAGCGTAGAGCGAATTGATTGGTCATAATTATGAAAATATCGCCCAAAGACAAGTTGCAAGATCTGCAAATATCTGTATCGTGGCCGCCACCCCCACCAGTTCATGAGTAGCCGTGTCCATGGTGCCACTATTTTCCCATCAAGCTAGTTTGCCGTTAGCCAAGTTACTTCACTGTACCTTTTTGGAGGGCAATGCAAAAGGCTTACTGAAAGAGATAGTGAGATTGCCGTCTGCCCAGCCTTGACAACCACCACCAGGCGCCTTTGCGCTCGAGCCTGGACAGGTTACATAGCCGATGTTGCAGTTCTTTCCTCCTGCGCCGAAGATATCGTACGTGCCGCATTTGCCGCATATGGTCTCTGAAACGCCCGTCAGTCAAACGCTGCAAAGCCCATCTCCCCCCCACTCTAGGGCGCTTACCGCCGTTTATGCACTTGTACACACAGGTGTCCATGTCGGACACGCACCCGCAGCTGGTCGCCACCGCCAGGCCCCGGCCGTCCATGTTCACCAGCCGCGACACGTCGACGGTGGCGCCGGCGCCGGTCGTGAACTCGCCCCAGGTGTTGCCGACCTGGCCGAACGCGCTCAGCGCCGTGCGGCTGCCCGGGTAGACGCCGGAGAAGCCGCCGCTGACGCCGGCGGCCGCGGCGACCGCGACGGACGCGCCGGGCGCGAGCGACCACGTCACGGCCGGCGGCGTAGCGGCGACGAACGCGGCCGTCGAGGACGGCGGGGCCGCCGCGCCGCCGTCGTCCCACAAGACGAGCACGACGGCGGTGCTGGCGTTGTTGGTGAAGGCGAGCGTGGTCGTGCCGCCGCGGCCGAGCCAGAGCCGGCCGTTGTCGGCGGTGGGGTTGGCGCCCTGAGCGGCGAAGCCGATCTTGGCGAGGTAGGCGCAGTCGGATGGGGAGAGGCCGGCAACGACGGTGTTGCACGAGAACTGGTCTTGGTTGAAGCTCACCGGTTTTGGAGTTGCTGTCTTGTTTCTGGGGGTGTTTGTTGGTCAGCCTTGGTTGACCGTGGACACAAGAGCGAATGTAGTCTCCGTGGAGACAAGAGATTTTCCACATCACATACACTGGCAAGGAGCCTCGGTTTGGCCTAACGTTTGCATTGGCCGTGGAGAGGAGGCAAAGAAAAACAACGAATAGCATGTTTAAAGACTGCATGGTGGGAGATCAGAGTCTGTCAGAGGTGATGGGGAGTAATAGTGAGGCGGAAAAGACACAAGTGCGTCAATGTAAATTGGTAATTGCAAAAGTGATAGAAATCGGAAATGGCTTGTTTGCCCAAGGGAGTAGTGAATTCGTGGTTCCTCGTGGTGTTCATATTGATAGTAGAATTGAACTTCTCGTCGAACTCCCTAGAAGGAGAGATATATACTGGGTTGGATGTAAAGTGAATCAGTTTGGTCTCCATGGGCACCTTCGTCATCCGTCTCCCTATGAGTAATAAGAAAGAATGGCCAATGGCGAAACCTGGTGATCGGTGTACTTGAATAGCTCACAGTACCTGTGATGATGTGAATATAGAGAAATCATGGACTAATGCATTGGAATTCCCTGATCGCAAGGCAGGTATGTATCCAGTGGCAGGAAGGTAGTCAGTTGGTCTAACAATTCAATGAACCCAGAGACACTGGATCTCTGGAACGGGGAATCAAAAGGAATCAAGCACCACCAACGAACCAAATTCAAATGGTGAGACCTGATCACGGTGCAGCATTAACCTTTTTTTTTTCTTTTTTCTTTTTTCTGTGTGTGTATGTCTTTTGGAACTGGCGAAAGTTTCAAGGGGATGGGATGGGTATTATTGGGCGACAGGTTTGGGTCGTCCTTACTATGTGTGATCATTGGTGATATGAACCATTGACTACCATGACTCTAGCAAACAGAACCGTCTATTCGACCTCGCGGATGGGGAAATGATACCTGGTATTGGCAGTATCTTGTTGCCCAACCACTGGCCTCCATCGTCAGCTTCATTGATTGGATGAATCCCCAAGAAGCCCACCCCCAATCCAACCCATAATAACAGACTTCTTACCTGATCACTGGTATCTTACTTGCTGTGCGATGGCACTATGTGTTGTCAAGTGCAGCCAGAGATAATTCATTGGTGTTTGTGACTGGAGTTCTTACCCCAGGGATCTTCTTCTATCATTTGCTGGGAGTGTTTTTTGGTGTTTTGTGGGAAAGGGTTTCATTAGAATTAAACACATTCCACAGAATATAAAGACATAAGTAATTTACACTCGCTACAAAAACACAGGATTTGCCAACAACACTACTTTATGTGAACTAATTCATATACCTCCAGCTCAGGCAGTTATTGGTCATGAATACTTATGATGGATATTTGGTGTGATGATTTACTCCAAGGGTTGCAACCTCATTACAAGCCATAAAAAGTTGAACAATTTTCGAGTCAAAAAGCCTGTAAGCTTTGATGGCTTATAACCCAATCTGTAGTACTATACCTTTAAACCGCATAAGCATAAACCATCCGTGCTCTGGAGCTGTATAATACCCGCATTGACAGCTTTAGCTAGCTTCCACACCAACACCCACCAGCCTCATCAGTATCGCCGAGTCAATCCTGAGAAATACTACCTTCCACACGCTCGGGCGACACGTCCTACCTTCTACAACCACCAACCATACTGCCTCCCGACTCATACGTGCAGTTGACCTCCACTCATCCACCGGCGCCAATAGTCCCGACTCCTGTCCCAGCAAGGAGCATATATGACTAAATTGCAAGATATTATTGTACTCTCAAACTTCTGTTCATTAGCTTGTTTTTCGCTGGTTAAACGACGATTCTGGACAACTCATTAAGTAATTGTGACACATGCCGTCTTCCATGAAAAATCATGACGGCTAGGTTCAGCCTTAGACTTCATGTGTAGCTTGAAATAAGGGAAAATTGTATTTACGTCAACAACAAGGTCAGAAAGCTTTATAGCCTGTGTGACTTACACCGCAGGCTGGGACACTTTAGTCAACATGTTTGGATGTGTACACCTGTGTATTCTTCTAAGTGGATACATACAATGCAATACAACGACACATGGCCATGGCTAACCCCACGCAGCACATTACAGGGCTGCGCGAACCCCCACGGCATGACACGGTCAATTGAACTAATGACCAACCCATACAATAAGGTACATAAATTCTCCTCATCAATAAATCCATATATAT
>JASMMZ010000002.1:942734-1016222 GCA_038502455.1 Anisogramma anomala | reverse complement strand
AAATTCATTTCTCATTCAGTTGTGAAAACGATATTAACGAAGAAAGTTCACTTCGAATTCAATGATTAAACTACGTACTTTGGGAACTTATAAAATGATTAATTAATCATATGAAGTCTGTGGCATTTCATTTTATGAAAACACAAATTTTTGTTCTGTACCTTCTTTAAATCGAATTTTGAATCAATTCTTTACTTAACGTCTTGATTTTCCTTCAAATAAACTGTTAGGTAGTGTAGGGGATAAAGTCCAAGTGTTGGGGGTTCAGTTCAATCTAAGTAAGAAGAGCCAAGAAAAAATTGCAAGTTTGGCCTGTAGAGTCAAACAAACAAGAATGACCAAGTATTTACAGTTATGCACAAACCACCTGAAATACTTGTAGAGGTCAATGCATATATAGGCATCCGCTAACTCCTCAGATCTGATACAACAAATGCCGAACCAACATCTTTACTACTGAATACTTTTTACCTCACCAGATAGTATATTTAATGAGTAATATGACGCTCGTAATCCAGGCGTTTGTTGAGGATTCATTCAACCTTCAAATTTTCTGCATTCGACTCATTATTATCGTATTACATCAAGTTAAAAGTTTCGTAAAACGATAGCATAAATTTTCGTCCTTATCGTGTTCAAGGAATAAATACAGAATAAACGAAATAATATATATTTTTCTTTTCATAGAAAATCCAATAAACATGTTCAATTTCCCATAACAACAACTATTGTATCAAGTCCCAATATCAGCAGTATTAAGTTATATTAACGATATAATAACATATATCTTTAACTTTGAAATGAACTTTATTGTTATCCTTGAATTAATACCAGCGATTATTAATATTGTATTATATTCAGACTTCATTGTAACAATATATATTCAAATTTATATATAGAGACCTAAATGCTTCCTCAGAAATTTGAAGTTATTTTATTGTTTGTGGAATACTGGCATTAGGTAATCTAGTTACTTACGTAATTCAAAATGAAACAAAAGTTTGTTAAAACTCAAATTAATAATACTTAAACATACGTTATTTGAATTTCATTAGGAAAACAATATCAAATAGATTGTTAGAGACTCGAAGTTTTTGAGAATATAATACCTCAAACTGAATTCGATGAATTGATTTTTCCGTTTAGTTTATTCGTTTAATAAAAGTTAACGTAAGAATAATTATTCACTTCATTCCATTACCCATATAAAAAAAAGTCAAAATATTCAAAGAAATTTTACGTCTTTATTTAAAATGATCTTACGATAACAAAGCCGATGAATTAATAAAAATTAACTAAAAAGTAAATATAACCATTTTACCGCAGTGTATTTTTTAAATATGATTATAATAAAGTATTCTTACAATATGTTAAAGTTAATGTACATAATCTAATCAAATAGTTAGGAATCTAATTGTCGGTAAAGTCTCTAGTACTTTGTCATAACAGAAGAGTAATCAGAAAGATTGGTATTGTAGAAGTAAAGATAGTTATTAAGGTAGAAGAGGAATTCAGAGATTGAACGCTATAGGTAAGAGGTTATAACCTCTTACCCAGGCAGTGGTACTATACCATGCACTTTGTTAATCTCTCTTTTAGATAGTGACACTCTGTTGTGTACTTTAAAAATACCATCTTTAGGCAGTGGCACGCTATTATGCACTTTGAAAATGTCATTTCTAAGCAGTGGCACGCTATTATGTACTTTGTAGGAATTCATCTTGTGAAGTGATATATTACCGTGCACTTTATAAAGGTGTACTCCGCAGCATGACCGCTTACTAACTATAAGGATATATATATTAATATCTACATAAGTAATCTTTTCCCTCATTACGGCCCATATTCATTATTTAGTAATAATAGTGGAGTTTGTGCCGTAGTCCTTATCGGTAGTTTATAAATAATAGGCTGTTTATGGTACAGTTATATATACGTAGTTTAGTAGTAACAGTGTAATTTCGGAAAAAAAATGTATAGGTTGAAATTAGTAATTTCTAGTCGCCATAGTCATTATAGTAAAGTTAATATTGATTTAGATAATCGGTGGCAATATAGTTATTCATGCCGTTTATTGTTATTTTTATGGGGATGTAATTACTTAGTAGTAATTATAGAATTACATTTTTTGGGGTTAATATAAAAAGATATATCACTGTTAATCTAAGTAAAACCTTTTCCCTTGTCATGGCACGCACCGATAGTTAACGTAAATCCTAATTAGTTAATTGATATATATATACTTAACACAATGTTTTAATTACCTTTTTAAAACCGCTTCGATAGGTAGGTTACTTAACTAATTCCTATATAATAACCTCGCCTGTAAATAAATGTCGCGTCAAAACTGGTTCCTTAGGCGCTGTTTAGCACGTAAGCGTAAACGAGTAGAAGCGGCTATCGCCGTAACCCGTCGCGCCGTCTATACTGCTACCGCCGCTATTACAAGCGTTATATTTTCAGGTATAACGTTATTAATCACTGGTTTTATTTTCGCCTTATCTTTTGCCACCGCCGATACCAAAACCATTACCCCCTTTATTTTATTTTCCGTCTCTACCTACTCTCCCTAACCCATAGAGAGAGGAACAGAGAGCATTTAAAGTTATCAACCTTATCTTTTCTTTATGAGTAAAAGCTCTATTACCCGTAGAGACTTCTTTCCGCCATCGTAAACGTAGCTTAATGGAGTTGTAGCGCGGTTCGTTTCGCTAATTCTTCCCGTACGTTTCGCTGTACTAATATCCTTATAGATGAGGTGGTCGAGGCGCATTTCCTCCGCCGCCTCGAATTATATATCTTCAGGATATATCGCGGGGCCTATTTCATACGTCAGGCGTTAAAACGTTATACTCGAGTTCTTAGCTTCAGGCTGTTAATAAATACTCCTTACGTACCGTATTTTGCATTCGTGGCAGCCGGTGAATTTATTAGCGATTACAACTAAAACAGTGGTCGTTCAGCTAATTATTACCGCTATAAATGGACTCATAGCGGATACACCCCTATTTCAGTAGTTATAAGACCGTAAATTAAGACTGTATTACGTGCTCGCCGTTTCCATAACAAGTTTACTCCAAACTTGTAATTCTATCCGCAAACCTAATTCATCCACTTTTATGGATATATCATCAAAGACGCATACAAAAGCAACCACTTTTTTAAATAAACAAAATAAGTTGGTGTTAATGAATAGTAAACGTTAACTGGCGGAGTAAAACGTCGGCAGCTGTTATTATCACCCGGAAACAAAGATTACGTATATATTATGTAGACGAGGATGACGACGTTATTTCGCGTTGTCTTAAGGAGAGTATAGATCTTCCCGTGTCTTTGTCTAATGACATACGGAATCAGGCGCGGGGTTACCCTTTTGGTGGCGTCGATAGCGGCGTTAATAGCGATAATAGCAGTGGCATTAGTACAAATAGGGAAGGCAGCGAGGAGAAGGATAATAAGAACGCGACGTCGCTCTTTCCTCCTCGTTTTAGAAGTGAATAGCTGTTCTTTTTCGCCGGGCTGGCGTACCCAGCCATAGTATAATTCGTTATTTAGTAATACAATTGTTTTTTCAAAAATTTTATTGAAAGTGATAGATAAGTAGTGAAAATATGCCTCATAAATCCGTAAACCTTAAAATAACAAGTGATAAATATTTAAATAAGGTGCGAATAGTAAGTTTAAATGGTAAAAATTCCGCAAAAGCGATTTAAATAGTAAATACAAATAGTGGATTCAGACCGCAGAAGAATATTAAAAACGATATAAACGTGTAAAATAAAAGATAAACAATAAATATGAATTGTAAAAAGTCTTTATACGAATAAAGTACTCGGTCCTTTTTAAGAATACCAACTAAGAAAGTATTCGTTAATACGAACGTTTTTAATGCCACGTTTGGAACGCTTTTGGTTATTATATTTATAGGGTTTAACTTTCCATCGGTTTATTTTGTTTCCTTCATTTTCTGTAGTTTATACGATTCTAATAAGACTAGAATGTAGATTATAAAATGTTTTTCGTTCGTGGTGTTAAATTTGATTCAGCATTCGCAAAGCGAAAAAAGGTTAATATAAACGATGAAATATGTGGATATTACTATATACCCTTACAGATAGTATACATAGGCCAAAGGGCAGTCCACTGTATTTCAGGGTACACTCCTGCAGGGTGTACGATAACGTGTTACGCTGCAGGCTGTACTCTTGCAAGACGCAAAAGTGTACCATGTATAGATCGGTTTGGAATGTTATTCCAGGCCGAAGGCAATGCATGGAGCGGTTTAGAAGAAGTATTCCAGAGTTATACGTTTTGGGCGAGGGCTTATAAGCCCTCACCTATAATGTAAACCTTTAAATACTTCTTTTTAATCTTTATCTTCATTTTTATACTATAAATACTAATTATCTTGATTACTTTTTTAAAACACCTTGTTTTATGTGAATAGGTCTTTAGACCCTACCGATATTAATTAGTAGACGACTCGGTCGATTGCAAATAGCTTAGGAAGAAGAGACAAGTATTCGTCAAATACCTATAGCGGAATATTGTAGCAGTACCAATTGTTTACATTCCAACACTTAGTTTTTACAAGAATTGCACGTCAACATGCATAAAGAATGTAAAAACTAAGTGATTTGAAAAAGAAAAACTTCAACACGATATTATTAACCCCTGTTTAGCGTTTTATCCGTTAAAAGTTTCGTTACGCTACCATTAACCCTTGTTTGGCGCTCTGACGTACCCGGGTATTTTTTTGGAGAGTATTTTATTACGTATTAAGCCACGTAAACTAAAAGGCACTAAGTTTCGGAACCCTTCGTTAGGACTTTTTTGATTTTACGAACCACTCGTTTTAACGAAGCTACGATTGGTTGTATATAAATAAATAACCCGATCGTTATATTTAATCGGTTATATACTAAGTAACCAACCGACTCCCTTTACTAATTTCTGCTACAGTATACTAATACGAACAGACTACCGTACCCCGAAGCATATAATAACTCGATATTTCCCTTGTCTTTCCTAATTTCCCATAACCGCTTTATTTATTTTAAGTTCATTTACGTTCGCCCTATTTATTTTAAGTTCGATACCTGTTAAGTTTTAAAGTTTCATAGCCGTTTAACTAGTGTGGAGCTACAAGCGTTTGTAAAAACTAGTTTGGGACGTTTAACTAGGTTATGGCGTTAGTAAAAATTATTCTAACTATATTAATTACTTTATTCTCTTTGTATTCGTTGAACTACCCTAAACTTTGGATATATCTAGATATATTACGAGATTATCAGACTTTAGTATATCGCCTAAACGCCCTAAAATAATCGTAATTATAACCCCGAATCTAACAACACTGGAGGAGATTAACGTTTCCTTTGATATCCTAGTTAAATATATGGGAATTTCAAAGACCATGATATAGGAGATCGACTTGAGCTTTTGTGATAACACTATTGATTTACCAGTTAAGGAACTTAAACCTTATATCGCAAATATATATATTTTAGACGTCATATACCGTTACTGGAAGTAGTAAACCCAGGGACCTAACTTATTAGACAAATTTGATAACAATTTCTCGGTTGGAACGTTGGATATGTGATACGAATTAAAACCTATTATTGCCAAAGCATTACGAATTTACCTAAGAACCAGAGGAATTGAAACCTTAGGCGGTAGGAATGTGCTTTTTGTGAAGGCCTTATTCGAAACAGCATAATTTATCGACGTACCAGATTAGGAGGAAAAAGATTTGTGGCTTACAGATTTTGTAAAAAATTGTTACTTTACGGAATAAAAAAGGCTGATGTGGGAACGAGGGGGACTACACGTAAAACGATATAGCCCTATACCCCAGACTAAAAGCAGGAATCATGAGGAAGGAGAACGCCCACGATTCTTATCCATTACACAAATACAATACACCCCTATACTAACCTATACCGTAAAGTAAAACCGATTACCAAACTATTCCACAAACGTAAAGAACAACCCGACCAGCTATAACAGAGTCGGCCGGAACGTAGAAAACAACCAGACCGGTTATAATGGAGTCGGCCGGAGCATAGAAAATAACCCAAATGGTTATAACAAAGTTAGCCGGAACGTAGAAAGCAATACGACTGGCTAAGGCAAAGTTACCCGAAACAGAGAGAATAAACCGCCCCGGGAATCGATAATCAGCCGGAACATAGAAAATAACCTAACCTAGAAAATAACAAGTAACGTAAATATCTAATACGTGTTATACGAATTAATGCTTTTTAAGTACGATCTTTACCGCGACCTCCTACCACATCGTTTTTCTACGGATGAAAGCGACCTTAAAAAGCTAATTAACTTTGCCAAATTATAGGATAGGGATGATAATTATAGCGGCGATCCGTAAGACGTATTGGATAATAAAATATACGTTATGTTTAATATATGTAATAAACTAGATATTAAGCAATTATACTTTTACTTTATTTTACCAGGAATATTTCCCGGATAAACAAGAAGTGATATATATATTACCTTGTATAAGTAACGATATTTTCCGAGTGTTATAATCGCTTTAAATCTCACTTTGACTTGAAGATTAACTACGAGTTGTACAACAGGGATTAGATTAGTGTAATGATCACACTAAATACCCGTGAGTATGTAGAAGGTGTTCAGAGGGTTTATGTTAGCAGTAAGATAGCAGAGGTAACAAAGGTGCAATATCAAGACTGTATTCGTACGAGTGATGATCAGAAGCCATGAGGCTATTCAGGGTAGACTGAATACTTAGATTGACAACTGAAGAGCTATGAAGGAAATACTATCTATCTTGGTAATGAAAGTGTCCTTATATATCCGCGCCTTCATACGTCTTCAGTGTAGGCTCGACTGGCTCAATACCGAGTCCATCGAGTCTCACACCATGCTGACCCTAACCCTTGTGTACGGTGTGTCTGTTGTGGATCCCTGGTGCCTGCCGAGAGGCTGTATCCAACCGATTTCCTTCGTTATCTGCTGCGGGGCCGCCGCTGGTGCGCCCTGCAGATGTTGGGTCATAACAATTAGTATAACATGGGAGTTTGTAAAAAACCAGTAGTAGAATGCCGTTGAAAACCTATAGGAAATCTTTACCGCCTTGTTGGTAAAATTCCGGAAATGTTAAACAGCCCTAAAACCGGAATATAAAGGCGACAAACTGTTTATTTAAATAATGATGAAAGTATGTCATGGAAACCCGAATTTCGACTTTATATTTTTTAAACCAAAAAAAGACTTGAATGCTTTTGGTACAAGCCTCAAAATATCGTTCGAGATATTTATACGCCGGTTAGTAAGCCTCGGATTAGTATTCGTAACTGATAAAATAGGAAGCGAAGCACAAATTATTAAAGCAAACTTTGCCTAAATAATCCACTATATTTTAGAACGGAGGTTTAAAGTTCACCCGAGGTTAAACGAAAGCCTAAAATATAAGTAACCGAATGCAATAGTATAGATAATGAATCAAATACCTACCCTTACAATTATATATCCGAAAAGGATGACCGCGAGGACAATAATGCCTATTAATTAGTTTAAAACGACGAAATCTCTTACTGTATCTTTACTAGACTGTAAAACGCCCTTTTTAGGTACATTTCCAGCCTAGATTATGTAAAGTAAGTGTTCGAAGCTCATATAGTATTACAATTTACGTTATCTAATAGGTACGGAAATAGGTTTTAAGGTATTATGCATGATATTAGAATAGCCGAAATTTCGACGGTTGGAAAGCGCTAGTTTAACGCGTTTACGGCGAGGTTTTCAAAGTTTTAGCTAAACCGTATAGGAGAATACCAAAAAGTCTTATTTGGAAAAATTAAGGCGTTTTCATTCGAGACAATCGTTGTAAATATACATTTCAGGTCAATTAAGGTTTACGTAATGGATTTTAAAATACCATTTTTACTTTTACTAATTGATATAAATAAGTTCGGAATCGAAGTCTGGAATACAACTATCAAGATTATCCGCGTTTCAAATGGTATATCCGTACCGCTTTAGCTGAAGTTCGGTTATTTTTCTTTTTTAAAAAAAGTACGTATAATTGAAGCCGTTTAATTAATATAGCCGGAATTGCGTGTATTATACCGAAGATTCGGACACCCAGCTGTAAAAAGACTTTTACGTTTACTTTATGCTGTAAGCTATTCAGATGTAAAAAAAAACGTACCTAAGGTTATCGAAAAGTTTCGTTACAAGTGTTAGTTACATTTATAAGTATTACGACGGTTTAATTTCCGTTTTTAAAACGATATAGACTTTAATTACGAGGTGATTGTTGATATTATGTATTTAGATAATTAATTAGTCCTTTATGCTGTCAACGTAGAAATATTGTTTTAGACCGCCAAGTTTATACGAAACGCTTTCGTTATAAATTATTGAAAAGTTTTGGTCAATTGTTGGTTTAACGTGTATCTTAGGTCTTTTAATTGGATTATTTACAACGTTAGTACAGCCTTCAACTTTACCGAGTAGCGTATTAAGGCCCGGACAACTGGTAGTAAATGTAGGCAAATCCTTGTAAAATCCTTTTAGGGTATTGGAAAATGCGAACGTTATTACGTACCATTAAACAAAGCGTACATATTGTTATCAAAAAAGCTAAAGGGTAGCAGTTTTAAAAAGGTTATCCTTTAGATGACGGTTAGCGCCGTTAATAACACTTTTGGCCCGAATAGGCTTATCCCTACGCTTTTCATTTTCGGCGTGTATCCGAGGATTTATACGGATTTTGTACCAATAATATTTACGGTATAAAGGGCTAATTCCGTAGCAACAGCTATAGTAACTTTACGATTACTACGAGCTAGAAACGACGTATCCAAAACGTTGGATAGAAAAAATAATCCACCTAATACCGGCGTTTTGAGTTTTTTATTATAATTTGAAGCTTTGGTATTGAAAATAAAACAAAGATAGATTGAACCTTCAAAGATCAATGGGTTTGAAAGTCATAATATACTAATTAATTTACCAAACGGTATAACTTCGTTTTAATAGATAGTAGTACGTAGGTATGTGATGAAAGTGAAAAGAATCGGCTCTAATCCTTAGGACGACTAAAACAGCCTTTATACCACTTTTCAAAACGATAGAAACGACCAGAACCGCCTACAAGCTACCTCCTGGAACGAAGAATTTAACTCAACTCCGTATCTAGCTTCGGCCCTAAAACAAGATTCTACCCCGACCATACTAAATAAAAACGGTATACCTACGTTAATCCCACCAAATCCTCGTCGCCAAAGACAACCCCTCGATTTAAAAACAAAAAAACGCCTTAAAAGCTTTATAACTAACTTTTTTATTATGTAAAAGGAATTGACAAGCCGCAAGTTTAACTTGAAACCTTATTATAAGAGAATTATCACTACTCTAGGTGCCCCATTCGAATAATTTACCTAAATAAGGATTTTAGCCTTAATCAATTAAGGAGTCTTTCGTTTTAAATTATTCGACCTTATTATTTACAATAACTATAGGATTTTCCCAACCCGTTTTGTCTACTATATAAAAGATAAGATTGGAAAACCTTAAGAAAAGACTCGTTTAGTTGATAAAAGTTACAAAGACAAAGGTAAAAAAGAACATTATAACCTAATTACCTATGTTATAACGAGCTAGCTACCGTTTAATCATTATATTCATAACCTCCTTTAGCGAACTATATAACTTATATATCGAACTCCGCGATATAACAAATGTTCATACACAATTTAAGTATCGGCTAGAATGGCGGATTCATGCAGATATGTTAAAAAACCTTAAATCACACCACTCGCCTAAAATGATCTTTCGTATCCTAAAGCCTTTTTACGGCTTAATTAAAGCCGGTATATATTGGTACAATATTTACTAAAAGTATTATAAGAAACGACTCTGGATAACCAATTTTATCTTTAACCCGTGTTTATTAGTATCAATTATTCGTTCAAAAGGTTTTATATTTACGGGAATGTAAATAAACGACATTTTAACCTGATGTAACGCCTTATTCCCTACGTTTGAGGAAAGGAAAATTTTGGAGGCCGGCTTAAAGGTGAAGCCTAAAACCTACCTATTAAAGGATAATATAATAGATGTTAATAATGTTATGATTATACTTTAAAACGTCATTTTAGGACTTACGTAAAAAGGATAGCTGGATAATGTGACTTTTGTTGTGTTGGATAGCGTAAAACGGGTCGACGGATACAGATGCTAACGCGTACGCGGGGCTTGAGTTACGTCTGTAGTATAATTAGAGGCGGCATTCGACCTTTAAGTCGTCGCATAGGATAAAATCAACCCGACGGACGATATGTATAAGGCGCTTAATAAGCGTCTTTCTATAGAAAATATATAATTCAGGACTAAGGTCATAATATATACTATTAGATATATATAATATAAAGCTATTTGTTTTTAATAACGACTTTTTTTCCAATGATAGCGACTGTAACTTATAAATCGGCTCTATCCTCGTTTTTGGCAACTAATTACCGGTTTAAAACGGTTTTACGCTTCGTGAAAACATTATTTATTAAAGTTTTACCAAGTGTAAAAGGATTACGAGGAGCGTTTTCGCTTTCGAGATTTACGGTATAGTTAAAGGCTTCAATTCGGGTATTATTATAACGATAACAGTTCAAATAATTATTTCCAACCTTAGTTTACACCCTATACCTCTGGTTGTTTGTACTAATTATTTCTCGCTTTATAAATAACTAGTAAAACTAGGTATTACGAATGAGAAACAATTGATAATCGATATTATGGCTTTACGTAAGTTATGAAAACGCCGGGAAATCAAAGAAACTAGATAAATTAATGGCAAGTTAAATCTAACAAACGCAATGACAAAGGCAATACCAAATGACGTCTTGAAATTACTTCTATCGATAAGTATGTTATTTATTGGGGTTATTAAAAGAGTTTTTCAACACTAATAGTCTTCTACACCGATTTACGACAACTTAGATCGGCTTATGGATATTATTCGGCCCCATCCTCATTTTGTTTCTATTTAATACAACTATTTCCAACGATTTTGGCGCATTACCTTTTTTGTTTTTCATTTACCGATTTTCGACAACTTAAATTGAATTATTGATATTATTCGCGCTGACTCAAATTTTGCCTCTATTTGATACGACTATTCATACCGATTCTGGAACATTGACTCTTTTGTTTTACATTCCATACACTGATTTTGGTATAATACCTTTTTTTACGTTTTATGTCACGTTTTTCACTTTAAACTTTATTTGTAGAGAGTTATAAAATTACTGTGTAACGTATTATACTATGGCTGGATACTCTGTCCCGGTAGAGGGGGTATTTATATATTATTAAAGGGAAAGGGTGACGTCGCCGCGTCTTTACCATGCTCCCCATCGATTTATCCTTTTATGTTAACTTTACCGCCATTACCGGTAACGATATTATTAACGCTAGTGAGGATATAGCCTTATATTTTATTGGTTATACCCTTAAGTAAAAGTTTAAGGGAGGGATTTCCCTCCTCGCAGCGACGTACGATAACGTCATCGAACTCATCTACATAGTACATACATAAGCCCCATTATCAGACGGCGACGGCGGCTACCGTTTCCCTAGTCCGTTAGTTAGCGCCTATTACTAATTAATATCAGCTGGTTTTAGTTACTTACGGTAATTTTTTTCTGATTCGCCTTTAACTAGTGTTTTTGTTAGAAAATGTTTTAGAATTCGGTTAAAATTTACCAAAAAGCCGGCGGGCGCGTAGCACGACCTCGGCCTACGGCCTTACGACTTCCAAAAAAGGGGTATACGAGCTAACAATCCGTTCGTAAAGGTGATAACGCGCTCATAAACCCCCGTTTTCGTGATAATCGTCAATGAACTTGCCCGTGGCTACGAACGCGACCCAAGATACGTAAGGCGTATCCATTAGCGGCCTAAGGCTATGGATCTGAATACGCTGCTTCAACGCTTAACGCGTCAAAAAGGCCTTACGGCGTACTTGGGCGATGTGAAGTTCGAGGCGGTGGAGGAGGTTCGCTTCGTGCTCCTTATTTACGAAGAGAATAGTTAAAGGATTATAAAAAAAGGGACTATAATATACGTACATTGTTGAAAATACGCCAAGCTTTGTTTGCGGCGTAAAAGGGCTCTTATGAGTAATAGGGCTTTTACCCGTAGGGAGAGGGTAAGGTTTATAACCTTAGGAACCTCTTACTCCTCCCCTTAGGAGCTGGAGAAGGGGGAAGGAAAAAGGGGGGAGGGGGGCATAGCGGTGGCGGGGGTAGCGGCGGCGAAGGAAGCGTCGATGGAGGGGCTTAACGGTATGATGGCTAGCGACGTGGCGGGGATAAACGAGATTTCGCCCGAAAAGGGCGGACTTCTGCTGCTAGTAGTGGTGGGGGTAGATGTAACAGCAGCTATAGCGACAGCGGTGGCGGCAGCGGCGCATTGCCGTTCGCGCGCTAGACAGCGCCTTACGGTACGGTTCTTACGCCGCATCCATTCGGAGAAATAGTTTAGTATATATATATAGGCCAAGTAACTTATACGTTAAAGCGGCTTGCTTTGTTAGGATAAATCAGAAGTAAAGTTAAAATAGGGACTTGTATAAGCTGGAACTAAGCGCCTTTAACGAAAGAAAGAAAAGAAGTTTTTCCTAAAGCAATAGCGATACATCTTTTTATACTAACCTACTACGTAATTGCGTAATCACACTACGTAATTACCCCTGCATAATTACAACCGCGTAACCACCCCTGTTAGAAACAACGAAAAGCGCCATTACTAACTATATCGCCTCCATTTAACTATACCAACCAGGGCCGACTTACATTTACCACCCCAGTCAAACTTTGCTAATTTCAGCCGAACTGCTAATTTGGACCTTTTGCGATTAATACTCCAACAACAACACTATTACTACTGCTAATTTAAATCTTTTGCAACTAATACGTTAATTACACTGTTACTACTGCTAAATTAGACCTTTTACAACTGATACGCCAACAATAACACTATTACTACTACTGATTTGAACATTTTTCGATTAATATGATAACAACACTATTACTATTGGGCTATAGGAACGAGGTATACAAGGAAAAAAGAAAAGATTGCCTGTGTAAATATTACTATATACCCTTACAGATAATATATATAGGCTAAACAGCAGTGCACTGTATTACAGGGTGCACTCCTGCAGGGTGCACGATGATATTACATTACAAGCTGTACTTTTGCAAGAAGCAAAAGTGTACCATGTATAGATCAGTCTGAAATTCTATTCCAAGCCGAAGGCAATGCGTGGAGCGGTCTAGAAGAAGTATTCCAGAGTCATACGTTCTAGGCGAGGGCTTATAAGCCCTCACCTGTAATGTACACCTCTGGATACTTCTTTTTGATCTTTATCTTCATCCTTTATACTACAAATACCAATCATCTTGATTACTCTTCTAAGACACCTTGTTTCACGTGAACAGGTCTTTAGATCCTACCGAAAAAATGCAAGGGTTTTAAATTAGGGATTAAAATAAATATTCGAATCATGTCGTTATAGTAATTCGTAAGTTGAAGCCTCTAACCATACTATAAATCTTAAAAACCAGAACGCTTTGTATAATCCATATACCCTTAGTCGAACTTTAATAAATAAAGTTTTTACGAATCGTAAATCCGTTGCGAGCTGGTATTTCGTTACTAAAGACCAAAAAGAATCCTACTTAGAATATATAGTTGGTATTATTGGCGAAGAAACAATTAGTAACAATAAAGAGCTTTGTAATACTTATATCGACCGGTATAAATTGTAAACCACATTTTGTATTAATTTTTTTTTCCATAAGTCGTTTATTTAACGTTGTATATATATTATCTGAAAAATGGGTTAAGCATTACATGGAGACAGAAAGGTTAAATATTACTTTCATGTATATAATGAACGTAATCTAAGCGTTACGTTCGTGTTATAATCTATATTCATCGGCTAATTTTACGTTTTTAAGGGCGATAAAGGCAAATTTATGAAATTACCCCTTTTGTATAAAGTTTAAAATTCCGTTTCGAAAGGTGATTGTCGCGCCCTTCAAGGCGAGTATTTAGTCCTTTGTTAAGTACGTCTTAGGTTTTAATTTTAGGTTAGCTTTTAAAAGCTTCCTCTTTTTAAGTGCAGGAAACAACGCGTTATATAACGTTAAGGTATTATTAGTTTATCTATACGTCAGTATAAAGACTTGAAAACCTATCATGAAAATTAATAGATATGTGTCTAAGGTCGAGGTCGTTATTTAGAGCTGGTTCAACAGTGCCCATGGTTCATATTATATCAATATACATTAACTTTAGTTAATCCGTAAAACTGTTTTAAAATACTTAAAATAGTTTCGGGTAGGTGGTGTTTATAGAGCCCCGTAGGTATATATGTATAGGTTCGGCTTTTAAGTTACTTTTTCGACAATGTATAAGCCTGTTTAATATTACCAAATTTAACATAAAGGTCGTAGGGCGTATTTAAGGAGGTAGCGAACGTTAAAATCGAACCATAGTTTACCTTTTACAAAGTAGACAACTAGGGTATAATCTTTTTATTGCAGATTTTATTGTATTATTTGATAAGAAGGACCCTTTTTTTATAAGGTTTATTGGCCTTATCTTTTACTTTGTAGACCTGACGTATAGGAAATATTTTATAGGCATTGTTAATTGTTAGTTGAAATATTAAAGAAGGAATAACATCCTATTCGATGAACATTATAATTTCTGTTTGCGTAAACTGTTAAACTTGTATGTCTAAGGCGGTAATAATACTGAATCGGCAAGGTTCTAAGCTTAACTTACAGTCTGTCGTTTCGTTTCACGTAATGAAGGAATCTATAAAGAGGGAGTTAAAACGTTTTTTATTTTTGAACCAAATAGGCGCCTTCGGCGACGTGGTGTTAGTTTAGTTGATATTGGTGGGCCGGTTTCGTATAATGGTGAAGGTTTGAACATGGCACCTGGAGAATGTATTAATTTCGGAGGCTGGTTGGATTCGTTATGATAAAAGTATCTTCTTCAGTATTATTAACTAAATTAAGGTTTAGTGTTATTTTCAATCACAATTTTCCTTTTCTACTTTTATATCATTATTTAAAGAAACGAATTTATCATTTTAAATGAATTTACAAATATATGGTAACATTTGAACACATTCATCTTTTACGGGTTAATTTATCCGTGCTTAGTTTTCTAAATTAGAGCTTTGAATTTTAATAATAAATTTAAATCTCTAGTTTTTTATGGGCCGTTCTCTATAGCTAATATTTTCGAAACGTTATTTCAAACCTGGAGAGAATATTATATTGCCATAGCTTTTATAATAAAATTTGCATTTTATATCATAACTAGTAATGGTACTAAATTATTAAGGATCTTTGCGTGAATATCTAACATAAAAAGTATTGTAATAAGCCTATTCAGGCTGGATATGTTATTTATAAAGTTAACCGTTATTGATCAGATGGATTCCTTAAAGCTAATACCCTTTAGGTTCTTGGATAATACCACATACGGTTTCTTAAGCGGTTTATAGTACTATTTACACTTTTTAATACCCTATGTTGCATTTAACTGTCATTATTTACATTTACTCTAAGCGATCCTAACTTTAATACTTCATTTCATTAAATTGAAGGCCGTGTTTATGGCGTGGGTAATTTAATTCGAAGGCCACAAATAAAATTTTGACTAGCAGTTTATTATGAATTCAGGCCATTTCCCGTTGAGTCTATAGGTGACGTAACTGTGCACGTAATAGGATATGCAGTTCCTGGTCCGAGATCCGTCCGGGCGCGGACTGGGCACGGTGTGTATATGTTACGTGTGAGGGTATATGACGTGCTGGGCATTAGCTATATTTATAGGTCCTGTACGAAAGATTATTATAGCCTTTTCTAGTTTTTCGCTTATACTTTAATAGTTAATATTGGTAGGCCTTAAACGTTGCAAAGTTGTCGATTCAATTGGTTTTCGAAGTAACAGTAGAATTACAGTAGTCATATGGTCGATGTCTTGTTCTAGGTTTAGCAGACCGCTAGCTGGTCTACACTGTAACTTATATGGCCAATTGCTTGACCCGTGCTCTACAGTGAAGTGAAGCGTACTATACTCGACTTAAACCAAATGCGATAAGTTCCCACAAAGAAATACACTCAACTTGTAGTACAGTCAACTTTACTTACAGAAAAGTTGACATACTACACTGTATGAAATACTATTCCAACATTTAACTTTAATTAATACTTACTAAATATACTATAGTATATCCGATTATAATATATTATTAAGATTTTTTCAATGTTTCGAATAAATATTACTTATAATAGAAGAATAGACAATAAAGATCAATGATTTTTCGTTATACTTTAATGTTATCGAGGTGGATAGCATGCCAACGAATACTTAATATTCTACTTTGGTAAATATACCTCCTACCTTTTCGAAGCCAACAAGAACCGATATGTCTTAATTATATAATATTGTAAATAATATCGCGTCGGTTGTAAAGTAAACAAGTAGCCGGGTTCATCGATTTTCGTTATCGACTTTATGTTTGATTTCGTTTAGGTTGTAGCTGAGATTTAACTTCTCGTAGCCAACTTAACAGCAATTTGTATTAATTTTATAACGTTTTGAAGTAGTACGAAACGATATAGTTTACCATAATTCGATAAATTTGCTTTTATATAGGTGGTAACGCGGTAAACGATAGAATTTATACTAAGATCAAATAAAATGTAAATTTAAAAAGATTGGAATACTGGTTTTTACACGTAGGTTTATTATATTTCAGCGGTAAAATAATCTATTACGGCGTATTAAGAAACTGGCGGATATTAAAGTATATACGATATAAACAAATTATTCAGTGATAATGAAGTTACCTTTAAAGATCTTTATCACACGGACAAAGCTGAAGTCGAATTGAGGAGATTAAAAATAAGCAAAAAATACCTATAGAAATTATTTACTATTAAGTATGAGATATTATCAACTCAAATAGGCGAATTGGATTACATTTCAGTCATAAATTATAATTACTAATGTTTTCTCGTATTCCTACATATTCGTAACGAATTCATGACGGTAAATGTAAGCTGGGTTAATTATATCGTAACCTTAACGAAGTACTACGAGTTTTCCAACGAATTAAAATCCTTAGACTTGAAACGACGATTTGGTCGATACATTTCGGAACCCGTATAGGTATAACAACCAAATAAAAATATAATTATAACGGGAGTTAATACTCTGGAGTCATCCCCATTAAAGGGTGGCAATAATCGCAGAAAATTATATTAACAAACTCGTTCGGTATACGTTTAGAATCAAAAGCGTAGGGCAACATAAATAAAGGTAAAGAAACACTTGTTTAGATAAATTGCGGGACGTTACTTACGTCATAGTTCGATGGTATAATATTAACATATTTACAACCTTCGTCCGATATTACCTCCAACGTGGGTATATACGGTTTAAGTCGAGGAGGTAAATCAAGGTTCCTTATTAACGACGATGGGGAAGGCCTAATTTATCAATTTAGTTTCGTTTATATATTACGTAGATTTAATGGCGTAGTTATGAAATTAATTAAAAAGGAGTTTAGTTTGATTGAAATACATATCAAAGAGGATTTATTACTTATCTTTATATATTTTAATAGCACTTACGTTTTAGATATTTAAGTCAATTTTTGCTGTAATTGTTATCATGTTATAAAAGGATTTTTGATATAACAGATAAAAAGAAAGTAAATTAGGCTATTAAATAATCAAAATTTAGGTACGATAGTATGGTTGCGATGGAACACGCGTATTAATTAATTATTCAATTTCCGTATAATTATTGATTAATAGTCGAACTTGATATTAATATATATTATTCCTGGAATAATTGGAGATATATTTTGTGGAATTTCTTAGATATAATATTACTAAGTGAATTTAAAAGTTAACGGTAATCGTTTAATCATTTGTAACTAAGGAGAATCAGTTATTCATATGGTAATAATACGTTTTAGGACGGAGGATATACGAGGCGTTATAGATTATGATTATATTAGTTTAACAATCTGTTTTTACCGGATAATATAATATACGGAGAATCATTCGTAATTAGCCTTGATTACAAGTTTTTGCGAAAAAACACGATTGTTACACGCGATGGCGTCGATTATTATAAAAGAAACAAATTACGTCATTTATTATAATTGGCAAAATTTTACGAATTACTCGATGAAGATAAAGTTGTATCCCTAGTTCGATCTAAAAAAAAACCTTACCTATTACATTTATATCAAATCAAAAGGTAAATAAATCTTACTAAAATAACAATAAAGACTATTATATTCGATATTGCGAAATTAATTTCTCGAATTTATACGTCAAGTTACGAAGTCAATAAATTAGGGTTAAGTTCGGGCAATTTTTCATTGGCTGCGGCGCCGGTACTATTGATATTTAAGTCATGGGGGGGGGGGAGTAGCGGTTTTATTTAGATAATCGGGTATTGAATAAAATTATCGAATCAAATCGTTTTCCTTAGCCTTTGATTAAAACAACCTTATACAAGTTGTCGAAATCAACGTTACCTACGAAGTAAAATATTAAAATATCTTTTCACCGTATTGAGACTATATTGAAGCAGAAAGAATTAACGGATTTTCGTATTGATTTCTGGTTATTTTAATGGTTAATTATCACTTTTAAGTTAGCGGGAACGTCGATGACATATTAACGCTATATGAATTATATAATAGCGGGTATTTTGAATAATTTTGTGATAACCTATTTGATTAACCCTTGTGTTTTGGTACTAAATAGATGTATATAACGAAACATCGCGTGGCTTTAAAAACGACTTTAAAATATTAGGTTAAACTTAAAATTTTAAAGTATAATTTGATAGTTAAAAGAGTACATTATTTTGATTTTATCGTAACGATTAATATAGATATTCGGATAGACATCGAGAAAGTCCGCGTAATATACGAAGAGGAGTTTTAACATAATATTTGAAAAGTTCGAAGTTTTTTGGCTTTTATTGACTTTGATTAGGACTTTAATAATAATTCAATTGATTTAGGTGATTATTTTGTTCCACCAACGATATTAAAAAACGCATAAATTTGGATAAAACGAAAGAAATATATATATCAAATGTTAAAAAATACATTCATTATGGCTCCGAATTTAGAATATTATGATACGTCTCGGCTAACGGTAATGAAAACTGATTATTCGAAACCGGCGTTAAAAGAAGATTTACCGTAAAAATATGAAGAAAATGTTCCAAAGCTAATAGCTTATTATTCCATACGATTCATGGACGCGAAACCTAACTATATTATTTACGATAAAAAGCTTTTTGAAATAGTATTCTATTTAAAAGCGTGGTTTTCGGAATTACTTCAAGTTCGTACCGTGTTAACAATTTTAACGAATTATAAAAAATTAAAATGTTTTTATTACGTTTTATTTCGAACCGTTAGGTTAAATGGGCCCAAGTTTTTTTTTTTCCAATATTACTTGTGATACCGGCCCGTAACTTAAATTGTTTCCCAAAATATATTAACCCGTAAATTTCATGGTAAAAAAAAGTTAAGGAGCGCTACGCGCGTATATTATAACCCATTCGCATTATAATATGAAGTCTAATTGTAATAAACTTATATATTGTAAAACTATTAACTGTAACAGGATATAAAAATAAATTTGTTAAAAAGAAGTCCTAGTTATTCAATAGCGACAATGTACATCCCGAGGATCAGCCTAAAGATTCCGGGGTATCTATATTAACGGAATCGCCTCTAACCCGGGTCGCATCTAGCTCGTTAACCGGGATAACTTCGGAGGATACCGGGACGCTGGTGATTATAGCACTGTTATAAGTACAATTAGAGTTAAACCTATTAACCTTATCCATATCAAGTAATTACCTTATTTTGGGGTTGGGTAGATTTACGGAATTATAAAATTGAAAAGTAAATAACGACTCATTGTACGAAATAACTCTATTAACGGTTTTCAAAAACATTGAAAGCTTTCCGGTTAGACAAGATATTCGGTATAATTTATAAATTATAAATTTAAATCGCGGGGTACGTTATGATATCGTAACCGATTATAACTACCAAATTGATAGTTACTCTTAAATAAAATCTTGTAATAAACCTACGATTCCTTTATTATACTTTATTCAGATAAAAATATCTTATTTCGTATTTTAAACGATTTACTACTAAAAGTAGATAATCGTAAATATTCGACGTCTATGTCAAATATATACGTAATATAATGATATGAAACCTCGTCGTACCTTACGACAAGGCTTATTTGGACTCTTTTTTATTTCAAATTGGTACGACGATTATATTTCTGTTGATTTTATAATCGACTTACTTACTACCGATAACGGTTTTTAGTATTTATTAGTTTTTATGCACCGCTTTTCTTAGTTTATCTAACCCAAAGTTTCATGGTTTATAACCATCGATATCTATACGGAACTTTTTCAGGATATGTAATGGAAATTTCATAGATTTCCAGCTTTTATTAATAACACCCGTGATTCAAATTAGATTAACATATTTTAAACGACTTTATGTTTTTAATAGGAGTTCAATAATTTTTGTTTATGGCGTATTATTTATAAATTAATAACAGTATTGAACGTATAAATTGAAATCTTCGAAAATATTTTTTCATTATTGTGGCCTCTTCGTCATATAATAAGGTATTATCTTTACCTGTTTAGTATTTTATGTTAAGTAACCGAAAATAGACGTTTACTAGGTTTAGTAAAAAACGGTTGGTCGATAAATACGAAATACCTTCTATCACTAAAGAAAAAAAAAGATACGAAGTCGTCGATGAATCCGGCAAGATAAACTGCTACGTTGTAAGTCTATTTACGCCAAGACAAAGAATTCATTTAAACAGAGATAATATATATTCAATGAAGTAAAAATCGGAGAACTGTTGTCGACGTTAAAACGAACGGTATAGGGTAGGCGAATGAATTGAAATTAGCTTCTGCAACATATAAATTTATCGTACGAATCGAACATTTAATTCAATTTATAATTTATATTGTGGTGTCGACGTTTTAAACTCGGGAAATATCGTTTGGGATATTTATGTAAAATACCTCATATTTTACGTAAATATCATTAAATGGGCAGTTATAGACGTTTTTCTTATAGAGGCTTTATTCGATACTCGTTTAAAACTAGTTTTCGTCGTTGACGATATAAAAAAAGGTATATATGAAGAATTTGAAGTTTAACAAATTTTAGCATTAAAAACGAGCCGAAGCGGTATTTATTATATATTAATTGAGTGCAAGAGTCATAATAAGTTAAAGTGTAAATTATTCAAAAATTATTAGTATATTATAACTTCAAAAAAAAGGTAAGGCCCAATAAACAGATACTCGATTTTATCATAACCCGATATTGCGATGTTAGCGTTAGGTGTATATAATGTAATATAAGTGGAAACAATTACCGTTACCTCGAAATAATATAATATTCATAAAAAAGGGAAAATCTATAATTTTTATAATATAATACTATAAATGAGGCTGGTTATACGTTATTAGATTTCTTTTGAACAAATACTCGATTACGAAACAGTTTTACTACGACTTATGAAGTTTTACTTATTCTTTATCTTAATCTTCATTTAGGTTTTCCAATTAGTAGCACCGTCAACGTTGAAAAACTTATTACGATTAGCTTAAAATACTCAAAGAAGCAGGTAAAGGCGAGCAATATAGGGCCGAGTGGGCGTTGGTTCACACTAATAAAAAAAAGTTAACTAAAGGCTGAGCGGACGTTACGCAACACCAACGATAACAGGTAACATGAGGTGGGACGAATATTAGGGAAAATCGCTGTGGATATTAATATATACCCTCATAGATAGTATACATAGGCATAGTGGCAGTGCATTGTATTGCAGGGTGCACTCCAGCAGGGTGCACAATAACATGTCAAGCTACAGGCTGCACTCTTGAAAAACACAAAGTGCAACATTCATGGAGCGGTCTGGAATGGTTATACTAAACCGAACGGCAATGCGTGGAGCGGTCTAGATTGGTATTCTCTGGGCGAGGGCTTAAAAACCATCACCTATGGCGTGCACCTCTGGATAATTCTTCTTTGAATATATTATCTTATACTACAAATACCAATCTTTCTCATTACTTTTCTGAATACCTTATTTCACGTGAAACCAAAGGTTTCAAACCTTACCAACACCAATTAGTAAACGACCCGCTCCATTACAGACAGCCTAAGGAAAAAAAAAAACATAAGTTAAATACCTATAACGAGATACTAAAACGGTATCAAGTATTTATATTCCAACACTTCTTCTTTAGAAAAATCATTCGTTCATGTATACAAAAAGCGTAATTATTAAATAAATTTTTTGAAAAAAAACTTTAATATGATATCATGAACCCTTATTTAGCGTTTTATATACTAAAATCTCCGCTACACTACTATTAACCCTTATTTGGCGTTTTTATGTACCAGAGCACTTTTTAGAAATCGTTCTATTACGTATTAGGCCATGTAAGCTAAAACCACCAAGTTTCGAAACCTTTAGATGAGACCTGCCCAATTCAAAATTGACAACCTACACCGTTTGTAAAACATAGGAACGGTTACGAATGAAGCATCTAAACCGATCATTTAATCTAAACGCGGCTACAAACGCGCTAACTAAGTCTATCGCCCCACTAAAAGCGGCTACGACAAGTTAATCTGAACCGATTACTAAACACAAGATCGTACGATTACACTTCCTTTGCCCTACCCACCTTTCTCACGTTCGCCCTACGTATTTTAAGTTAATCCATGTTCGCCCTATATATTCTAAGTTTAGTAATTATAATGTTTCAGTTTGCTCAACTACTTAGCTAACAAAATATTACTGAACGTTAACAAAATTAATTGAAGACATTTAATTAGTTTTTAGTTAAGTTTTATTTATATATTACTTATAATTTATTTGTTTTAGTAAACGTTAGTATGCCTTATTTAAACTACTTCCCCCTTTTTTCGTTTTTACTTTATATTTTCCGTATATAGGCACTCGAAACTAATAACGTCCCAAAATCACCAATTTAGACCATTTCAGTATACCAAGTACGTATGAAAACCACTATCCCTAATAACCCCGGAACACTTACAGCTTTAGCCCTAGGGCTAACGATAATAAACAAAGCCAACGCTTACTTCGACCTCCTAGTCTAATAAATAGGAATTAAAAAAGCTATAATATGCATAATTCATATGTGCTTTTGAGACAAAATTATCGATTCCCCAATTAAAAAATTAAAACATTATATCGTAAATACATATATGTTGCCCGTAATATTCCGTTACTAAGAGGAAAAAATCCAAGGACCTGATTTACTGGATAATTTTCAAAAGAAATTTTTGAGATACACGTTGGACATATTACAAATAGCGAATCCTACTTTTACCAAAACCTTACGGATCCAACTAAAAACTCAAGTTATTGATACCTCAGTGGGTAGGAATGATAGTTTTATAAAAGCCCTATTCGAAATGATGTAATTTATCGACGTACCGGATAAGAAGGATAAAGATTTATTCCTAACGAAATCTATAAAGGGGGATTATTTTACGAAGTAACAGGAACTATTCTTCAAACGAAGGGAACGAAGTGTAAAACGTCTAATCTTATACCTACACTACAAATTGGAAATAATGGTCCCGAGAAACAAAAACCAACCTCAATTCTTATTTACCATACAAGTATAATACACACTTACGCCGCCATATACTACAGACCAGAACCGAATACAAAATTACTCCTCTAAAGATAATGATACCCCAATCGGTTATAATGGAAGCGGTGTAAACGCTCAAAAAAAAACTAGATCTACTATAAAAGGATCGATTAAAACATAAAAAACAACCCGCTCCAAAAATTAACGAGCGGCGTAAAACGCTAATATATACCCTACAGATTAATATCCGTTAACTACAACCCTTACCGCAACCTTTTACCACACTGTTTGCCTACTAATAGAAACGAAATTCCAAAGTTAACTAACTTTGCCAAGGTTGAAAATAGGAATAATAGCTATAACGATTAGCTGTACAACGTATTTAATAACAAAATATACGTTATATTAAACATATATAAGAAATTGGGTACTAAATTGTCTTAATTTTATATCATCATACCCGACATGCTTTGTGTGTAACCTAAGAAATGATATATAAACCATCTTACACAGGTAAATTTCTTCGCGATGTATTATACCCGGTTGAAATACAACTTTGATATAAATATTAACCATAAACTTTACGATAGGGATTGGACCGGCATAAATGGTAAATCCATAAAAACCCAATAAAAAAAGGCCGATAAAGACTTTGAAGCAATCTGTATCGCCCTATTAGCTAAATCCCGAAAGTATTAGGCAGCCCTTCAACCGGAATACAAAGGTAACAAATTATTATCTAAGTAGTAAAAAAAGCTTATTGCGGCAACCCAAATTTCGAATTTATACTTTTTAAGCTAGAAAAGGACCTGGAGGCCTTTTAAGTACACTTTAAAATATAGTTTAAGGCCTTTATACGCCAATAAATGAACTTCAAATGAATATTTGTAACCAATAAAACCAAAAACAAGGGTTAAATTACTAAAGAAAACCTCGCCGAAACTATTTACCACGTTTCAAGTTGAAAATTCAAAATCTACCTAAGGCAAAACAAACGCTCAAAGTACAGGTATTAAGGAGGGAACCTTAAAAATGAGGGATAGGAACGATTATTCGTAAATAAAAAAAACGTACCGGGACCAAAATAATACTTATAAAAAGGTATAAAAAACATCGCGGGTTTGTAAAATCGATGTATCGTATATGGTAAAGTCGGTTATTAGTTTACAAACCACCTCGCTTACAAGGAAATTCGGACCAATGGATAATTTCAAACCGATTATTTATTTGAAAATCGGATAAGAACCAATTTGCATCATACTTAACCAAGTATAAAGGGATGAATTACGGATTTAAAACTTATATTTACGAAGATACATTTGGGAAAACCGACTTTAAATATAATCATGCCTATTTATTAACTTGAAACGATAAAACCACCTAACGTATTTTTCCCGGTCTATAGGACTTTTCCTTTACATGTATTATAGGCTTGGATTACGTAAACAAAGTACTTGAAGCTATTATAATATTATAAATTACGCTCTTTAACAAATATGAAAATATTTTTTACAATATTATATCTAATATTAACGCAATCGAAATCTTAATAGCCGGTAAACGGCAATTCGACGCGTTTACGGCGAAGTTCCCGAAGTTTTAGCTAAACCGAATAGGAAAATACCGAAAGGTTTTATTTAATAAAGATAAAGCGTTATCTTTTGGAACAGTTGTTGTAAATACGAGTTTTAAAACGGTTAAGGTTTACGTGATCAACTTTAAAATAAATTTTCTATTTTTATTAATTAATACAAACAAATTTCAAATTATGGTTCGAAATACGACTACTTAACTCATCTGCTTTTTGAATCATGTATTCGTATAGTTTCGACGTAAATTTAACCACTTATAATTATTTCCTGGAACAAGTATAATTAAAGCTGTTTATATAATTTAACCGAAATCACGAACCTTATATCGACGATTCGGATACCCGGCTACAAAATTCCTTTTACGCCGGCTTTATGTCGTAGGCTATACGGAGTAAAAAAGATCGAACTGAAGGCTATCGAAAATTTATTCTATAAATACCAAATATATTTACAAGTCCTACAACGGTTTCAATTCCGCCTTTAAAACGATATGAATTTTAATTACGAAGTGATCATATCGTTATGATCGCAAGCTTATAATATTTATGTGAACATAAGGTCTTTGAAGAGTAATCAAAAGATGATTGGTAGTTGTAGTATAAATTAAGATAAGATAAGTCAAGAAGAAACATCCCTAGGTGTACGTTACAGGTGAGTTCTTAGAAGGCCTTACCCAGAGCGTACCACTCAGGAATACCTGCTTCTAGACCGTTCTACGCATGAGTGTAATCTGTAGCGTATCACGTTATCATATACTCTGCAAGAGTAAAGCTTGTAGCATGACACGTGATCGTGTTATGACACAGGAGTGTACCTTATAGCGTAATGTATAGCCACCTAAATATACTATCTATGAAGGTATATAATAATATCCACACAGGAAATCTTTCCTTTTTTCTTTGTGCGTTCCGTATCCAGTAGTGACAGTATAGCTTTGGTTCGCATCCGTAATCCAATAATAATAGTATAAGTGGTGCGGTCCGTATTAGTTGTATAGTAGCGATATTCTTATTTGATAGTAATAGTGGTATATGCTATCGTTCCTAGTTGGTAATGATAGTGGTGTATATTATTGTTTTAGGCAAAACCTTTTCTATTTTTTTCTTTCCTTTTAATTATAGTAAAGCAGTAATATCATTACGAAATAGGTTACATAACCTTCGTCGTAACGTTGATAGTCGTAAAAAGTGTTAAAAGAAACGTATATATTTTAAATACGTATGTTAAGGGGTGGAAGCGGTTAAATACTGATTTAGGTGGCTTATTTTCGTGGGTAGGTGGTTTATTTTCGTGGTGATAGAAACGCTTTTGTTTTCTGATGGGTGTCCAGGTGCGTATAAAGCATATAGCTATTTCTCCTGAAGTATCGGCTCGGATTGGTGTGGTGTAGCAGATTTTGCTGACGCGATCGGCGTGAGTGTTGCAATTGTGGCTGATTTTGAATAAAGCGAGCGGTGCGTTTGTTGTATTTACGGTAGATCCTATGATTCGTGGTCGGTTGAAAACTACGTATCTAGCCATTTTCCCTTTTGAAAGCGTGTGGGGGTAATATTTTCTTTCCATTCATTTTTCTGAAGGTGTGGTTTGGATTACGTATTTGGTCTCTTCTTGTCTTGAGGGTGTGGTCCGTGTTGCGTACCGAACCCCTTCTTCTTTTGAGTTTGTGACCAGGAATGTATATTCAGGCCTAGGTGTGGCCCGGAATTCGTACTTAGTCTTTCCTTTTCTTAAGGGCGTGGTTTAGGTTGTATATATAGGCCTTTAACAAACGTATAGGACATGCTTTTGGCTTTTCCTTTTCTTATATCCCTCGTTTTTCCTGCGATTGCGGCTCAGACTGCGTATTTAGGCTTTCCTTTTCTTCCTTTCACAGCCTTCCTTTGTTTAGGGGCTGTGGCTCGGATTAAGTACCTGGCCCTTTTTTTTTTCTTATAGATCTTTTCGTCTTCCTTATAGGTCTTTTTCTTTTCCTTCTTGTAGCAGTACTTTTCCTTTTTCTTTTTCGTGGTTCCTACTCCTTGCCTTAGGTATAAGTATGAAATTAGGTCGTTTTACGCCTTGTCCCCGTCGTTTTAATAATATCCTTTTTTATTTCGTAAGGTAACACCCCTTTAAAAATTCTATTAGGTAAGAATCTCTATACTCCTAATCTGGTACGTTAACGAATTGCGCTGTTTCGAATAAAGCTTTTATAAGACGGTTATATATACCTCCTGGAGTATTAATTCCTCTAAATTGCAATTCGATCCATAAGGCTCTGGCAATAGATTGACTTACTACTTGTTACATATCTAATGACAAATTCGAAAAATCGCTATAAAAATCATTTTGTAAATCAGCTCTTTGGATTTGCTTTCCCCAATAGCGAGACATAGCTGCCAAAATACATGTGTTTTATGTATATTGGTCTAGTTCTTTAACTGGCGAATCGATAGTGTTTCCCCAAAGGTTTAGGTCGATTTCGTGTATTATAGCTTTTCCGATTCCCATATATTCGACTAGGAGGTCGAAGGAAGCGTTGGCCTCCTCCAGTGTTGTTGGTTTTGGGGCTATATCGGGCGTTTCTAATTAGTGAATTTTAGTAGAGTTACATTAACCAAGCGGCTAGAAAAACTCAAATAAAACGTAAAACAAGCAGGGAAAACGAAACAAAAAATAAGGCGAACGTAAAAGTAAGGCGAGCGCGGGAAAGATTTGCTAGCGCTTAGTAGCGCCACACTAGCCAAGCGGTTAGGAAAACTCAAATAAACTTAGAATAAGCAAGGAAAAAGAAGGTAAGATGGGTAAGGTAAAGGGGATGTGGGTAGGATAAAGGGAATATGTGTAAGATAAAGTGTGTGATCTGGTCTGCGGTGGTTTGTCTATACTGGAGTGTCGTAGCAGAAATTGGGATAGGGATCGGTTGTTTTTTTGGTGTGTAATCGAATTTGGTAAGGCGATCGGGTTTTTTGTTTGTACGTAACCGATTTTTGATAGCCTGGTATCCGGTAGGTCCTAATAAAAGGTTCCGAAACTTGGTGATTTTTGGTTTACGTGGCTTGGTGCGTGATAGAACGCTTTTTAAGAATTTTCTGTGCACATTAAAGCGTCAAATAAGGATTGATAGTGGCGTAACGGGGCTTTTAGCAGATAAAACGCCAAATAAGGGTTAATAATATCGTGTTAAAATTTTCCTTCTTTAAGTTACATAGTCTTTACACTCTTTGTATACGTTGGCGTGTAATTATTATAAAAACGAAGTATTAAAGCACAAATATTTGGAACCGCTACAGCATCTCGCTATAGGCATTCAATATATATCTATCTCTTTTTTCCTAGGCTATCTGTAGTCGATCTAGTCAGCTACTAATTATTGTTAGTAAGGTTTTAATCCTATAATATTCACGTGAACATAAGGTCTTTGAAAGGTAATTAAAAATGATTGATAGTTGTAACATAAAGTAAGAAAATATAATTTAAGAAGAAATATCCAGAGGTGTACGTTACAGGTGAGGGCTTATAATCCCTCGCCCAGAGCGTACCACTCTGTATTACCTACTTTTAGACCGCTCCACGCATGAGTGTAATCGGAAGCGTGTTAAGTTATCATATACTCTGCAAGAGTACAGCCTGTAGTATGATACATTATCGTATCATGCTACAGGAGTGTACCATACAGCGTAATTTACTACGACCTAAATATAATATCTATGAAGGTATATAATAATATCCACAGATTGTAATATTATATATTTAAATAAACAATTAGTATTTTACGCCGTCGACGAGGTAATATTATTCTAGGCCGCTAAATTTATACGAAGCGTTTCTGTTATATACTATTAAGATGCTTTAGTTAATTATTGGTTCAACGTTTACCCAAGGCCCTGAAACAGGATTATATACGATGTTAATACGGCCTTAGAATTTACCAACTAAGGTATTAAAACTCGGATAACCGATAACAAATATAGGAAAATCCTAGTAAAAGCCCTCTAAGGTATTGAAAATTGTAAACGATACTATAGACCGTTTAAAAAAGCGTATACGATAAAATGAAAGGAGCTAAAGGGGACTGATTTTAAAAAAATCCATCTTTTAAATAGCGATTAACGCTGTTAATAACACTTTTAGCCTAAGTAAGCTTATCTCTACGCTCCTTATTTTTAATACCTACCTGAGGATCTACATGAACTCTACATGATTACCATTTACAATATAAAGGTCCCATATTATGGCGAATATCATAACGGTATTACGCTCCTTATAGGCTAAAAACGACGTATTTAAAACGTTAGTTACAAGGAATAACCCACGTAAAGATAACGTTTTGGATTTATTATTATAATCTTGAAGTTTAGTTTGGAAAACGAAGGATAAATACATAGGATTTTACAGGATCAACGGGTTTAAAAGCTATAATGTACTCATTGATTTACCCGACAGCATAAGTTCGTTTCGGTGGATAATGGTACGCGAATATAAAAAAAGATAAAAATGAACGGTCGAAAACCGTAGGAAGAACAGAACCGATTATAAACACCCCCCCGGAACGACAAATTTCAACCAATCCTAGCTTTAGCCTCACCTCCAAAACATGATTCCGGCTCAATTATATTAAATAAATGCGACCCGTTTATACTAACCCTACCAAAACCTTGCCGCCAAGAACGAACCTTCGACTCGAAAACCAAAAAAAGCTTTAGGAACTTTGCCAAGAACTCATTTATTACGAAAAAGTAACTGGCAAATCGCGAAATTAGTTTAAAGCTTCATTACGAAGGCATTATGACCACCCTAAGTACTTTCTTCGAATAATTTACCCAAACAGCAATCTTAGCATTAATAGATTAAGGCGTATTTCGTTTTCAACGTTTCGAATCGGCTATTTACAGTAACTATAGAATTTTTTTCAACCTGCCTCGTTTACGAAGTTAACGATAAAACCGAAACTCTATACGAAAAAAACAGTTTAATCGTTAAAGAATATAACGATGAAGGTAAAAAGAACATTATAACCTAGTATCCTACATTATAATGGGCTAGCCATCACCTAATTATTATATTTGCGACCTCTTTTATCGTATTTTATAACCTTAATATCGAGCTTCGAAACATAATTCATGTATATACCTCATATAAAAAACAACTTAAACGTCGAATCTATGCCGATATAACAAAATATCTTAGGTAATACTATTCTCTTTAGACGATTTTACGTATTATAAAACCGCTTTACAACTGAGTTAAAACCGGTGTTTATTGATATAATACCTATCAAAAATATTTTAAGAATCGATTCGAAATGACTTACTTCATATTCGACGCATACCTATTAATATCGATAAATAGTTTGGAGGGCTTTATACCAATAGTTAAGTAAAATGACTACATTTTGACGTTATATAACATCCCGTTTTTCGCGTTTCAAACGAGAGACTTTTGAAAAGCCATTTTAAAAGCGAAATACAAAATATACCTAACGGAAGACCACATAATCGTTTGAAATGGCGCCACTATTACTTTTAAAAACGAAATTTTAGGCCTTGAGTAAAAGTGGTAATTAGATGAAGTTGCCTTTGTCATTTTCAATAACCTAAAACGGGTCGACGAATATAAATACTAATGCGTATGTAGCATTTAGGTTGATTTTTCAATACAATCAAAAACGGTATTTAACCTGTCCGTCGCCGTGTAATATTAAGCCGCACCGTAAAAAGATGTATATAAGGCGTTTAACAAACGTTTTTTTTTTAAAAAAAAAACATATATAATCTAAAAAGCGATTTATAATTTGTACCGCTCAATTTACGTATTACAAAATTGTTTATTGTTACTAATAGCCTTTTTGCCAATAATAACAATTACAGTTTATAAATAGGATTCGTTTTAATCATTGGCAACAAAATACCGGCCCGAAACAGCGTTACGTTTCGTAAAAATATTATTTATCAGGGTTTTACTAAGTATAAAAGGGTTAAGAGAAGAATCTTAGATTTCGAAATTTATAATATATTTAAAAGCTTCGATTGGGACAATACTATAACGATAACGGTCGGGATAATTATTATTAACCTTAGGTTTCGTCCAATCTCTTCAATGGTATATATCAATTCCTTTTCGATTTATAAATTTCTGTGTCAATAAGGCGTTGTAAATAAAAAATGTTTCACGATCGATAATATAACTTTACATAAGTCGTATAAGCTTCGTAAAATCGATGAAATACGGTAAATCGACGGGAAATCCAACGCAAAACATACAATAACAAAATTTATATCGAATGAAGTATTAAAAAACACTTGTATTAATAAGTTCACTATTTTTAAGGTTATTAGGAAGGTCCTATGGCCTTATGGGCTATTACACAAATTTTTGCTGATTTAAACCGGCCCTTATTATACTATTCGCGCCGATCCTTAATTTTATCTTTTTTAAACTTTACCGTTTTGTATCGCTCCTAACTTTTACTTTTTTATTATATTTATATTAACCCCATTCTCCTTCTCCTATTTTTCTTCCTTTACTAAAATTTACTATTTGGTACTGCTCTTCGTATTTTATCATGCTTTTTTTTATAAGCCTCGACCCGACTATATTTCCTATTCGTTTCCTTTTTTATTCAATTCTAGTATTTCGCGCAGCTTCTTATACTATTATAATTTACCCTACATATTTTAATACTTATAAATATGTTACTATTTTTCGCCTATTTCATCATATAATTTAAATTACATTGGCTATTTTTAAACGATTGTTTTGTTGAAATCCATAAAATTACTATATAGCGTATTACAATATAGCTGGGCACGCCAACTCGGCCCGAAGGGTATCTATTTACTATTAAAGGGAAAAGGCGGCACCGTCGCGTCTTTACCGTTCTTCTGTCGATTTATCCCTTTGTATTAGCGTTAACTCCATCACCATTATCAACGTTATTCGTGCTAACGATGATATAGCCCTACGCTTTACGTGATATACTTTAAGGCAAATACGTAAATAGGGAATTAAATTTTTTACAACAACGTGTAATAATATCGTTAAACTTACCTACGTAGTATATACGTAGGCTCCGTTTTTAAGTAGTGACGGCGGTTATCGTTTCCTTAGACCGTCAGTTAACATTTATTACTAATTAGTATAGGCTTATTTTATTTATTTATGACCGCGACTATTGTGGAATCACCATAAACGGTATATTTCCAGTATAGGATTTTTTTTAAAATTCTGTCAAAACTTATAAAACAGCCTGTGGGTGCGTAATACGGCCTCGGCTTACGGATTCAAAACTACCGAAACGTAGATATATAAGCTGCCAATCTGCTTATAACGATAATAGTAAGTCGAATGACCCCCGCTTTCATGGTAATTGTTAACGAATTTACCCGCTCCCGCGGACTAGATATACGACACGTAAGGCGTATTTATTGGCGGCCTGGGACTTCGGGAACAAGTACGTCACTTTAACGCCTTACGCGTCAAAAAGGCCTCGCGATGCACCCTAGAAATACGGAGTGTAAGGCGACGAAATAAATCGGTCTCGTATTCCTTATTTAAAAATAAAGAAAATAAAAGTATATAAACGGACGGACTTAGAATATACGAACCCTGGCGTAGTTACGTTAAGCTATGCTTGCGGTGTAAAGGGGGCCTTACGGGTAATAAAGTCTTTACCTGTAAGGAAAGAGTAAAGTTTATAACCTCGAAAGTCTTCCATTACTCCCCCTAAGAGCTGGGGAAGGGGAAGGGAAATGAGGGAAAAGGGGGGGGGGGTGATGGCGGCGACAGCGGAAAGAGGTGTAGCGGCGGCGGCGAAAAGAGGCGAGGCGACGGCGGCGGCGTGGCTTAAGGGGGTGGCGGAAACAGCGGAAAGGGACGAAACGACGGCATCAGAGCTAGGTAAAGTGACGGTGGCGGTCGAAGAAGCCGCAATTAACGAGATTGTAGCTGATAAGAGCAAACTAATTGTAACGGCGAAGATGGTAGCAGCTGCGACGGCGGTGGCGCGCCGACGCTTTCGCGCCAAACGGTGCCTTGCTATCCTATTTTTAGGTGGAATCTGTGCGAAGGAAAGGTTAGTATATGGGTATTAGTAAAAAACCTACCCATTAAAGGGGCTTAATTTAATTAAATAAAACAAATGTTAAATTGAGGCAAGCATTTATATTAACTAAAACTACGCGCCTTTAAAAAAATAGTTTTACCTGTAACGATAACGGTACACTTTTTATACTAATCCAATACGTTATTACACAATCACCACTACGCAATTACCCTTATGCTATCACCCTTACGTAAATACCTTTATCAAAAACCACGAAAAAAGTCATTACTAACCATACTGCCCCTATTTGGCTAAACCAATTAGGCCCGAACTATAATCACTACCATAGCTAAACCTTACTAATCCTAACTGAATTATAATTACTTCAATAGCTAAACTTTATTAATCCCAACCGAATTTACTAATTCGAACCCTGACAATCATATTTTCACCACAGAAATTACTAACTTAAACTTTTTACAATTAATATAAAAACAACATTATCAATACAAAACCTACCAATTTAAACATTCGTAACCATAACCATATTGTTAATACTAGTCTATAGGTACAGAATATATAAAGAAGAAGAAAAAAGATAACCTATGTGAATATTACTATATATCTTCATAAATAATATACATAGGTCTAATGGCAGTATACTGTATTGCAGGGTGCACTCCGACAAGGTGCATAATAACGTGTCACGCTGCAAGCTACACTTTTACAAAACGCAAAGTACATCATGTATGAAGCGGTCTGAAATGGCTATACCAGACCAAATAGAAATGCGTGGAGCAGTCTAAAGTGGTACGCTTTGGGCAAGGGCTTACAAGCCCTCAACTGTGGCGTGCATCTCTGGATGCTTCTTTTAAAAATCTATCATCTTATACTACAAATACCAATCTTTCAGATTACTCTTCTGAATAACTTATTTCACGTGAAACCCAAGGTTTTAGACCTTACCGACAGTCGCCAATAACGATTAACGCGAAGTAAAGCGGAAAAAGTAACCATTAAAGAAAGATATTGAAACATATAATAGATTAATTTATACCACAACGATGCGGTTTGTCCCGGCATGATTATGAGCTTTTTTTCTATGAACTTAGTTAACTCGTTTCTAATTGAAGTAAACAAATTAAATACGGGTAAAAAGGGGCTTTTACGATTAGGATTTAAATATCGTTAGTTATGCTTTATAAATAGTAACCTATATTAATTATGAAATATATAACTCATGAAGTTACAATATTTAAGTTATTCAAGCCACATTTATGAAAGGATATACGGTGGGTACTAAAGGGAATCGATGTAAAAATATTACCTGTTAATGTATGGTTAATCGAAAGAATTTTATTACAGTAAATAGAAGTAAGCGTAAAAAAGCAACTATTTTATGTTTAAAAACAAATAAATTTGGGAAAAGAAACCGATAAAAGCGTATAACGAAAGGGTAAATAACTTATCTTACCGGAATAATAAGGACTCCTAAAACTCTAATAAAATATCGAAACCGTATAGATGAAATAATCAATTCGAAAAATTGGAAAAAAAAAAGGATTGAAAACCCGTGATATTTCCTTATCGTTTACGAACAGTAAATAAAATATAACTTTAGTCATCAATGATTATAATTCATTACCATAATGAGGCGTGGAAAACAAATAAAACTATAGATAAATTAATTCTCAAACTATATATTAAAAAGAAGTTAATTCATGTTCCGGTTTTTTATAAAGTCAATTTCTTAAATTTAACTTATTATAAATTTTTCTATACGCACGGTAACGTTACGTATAATAAATACGACTATAAATAAAAGGTACTTCGAAATTGAAAAAGCGATCGATATAGGATACATAATTTTTTTTCTTTTATATAGGGGGGAGTTCATTTCAATCCATGTTATTACCGAAGATAAATAAGTCGCCTACAACTCAAGAAGGTTATAAAATATAATCAAATATATGGTATTTATATATAATAAGGAGATACAATTCACGCGGCTTCCTATCGTTTTTATTAAGAGTCATTATAATGGTATAACTCAGGCTAAGTTTATTATAAATATCTATTATATCAACGAAAAAAGAGTTAACAAGTTACGAAATATTCATAGTTAATGAATGGTTAAGTTGAAAACCGGAAATGAATGGGTATAATAAGTTTATTACAAAAGGTAAGATATAATAAAGGTTATCGAAAAAAGGTTAATAAGGTAAAAGAGGAAAGAAGGAGGTTATAAAGGCTACTATAAAAGCCGTATTTATAAATATAAGCGAACCAGAATCGGTAAGGGTTATACATTGAACGATACGTTAAAAGACGCGTTATATAATAACAGCGATCGAAACGATATTCTATATGATACGTTAAAAAGCGCGTTACGACATCGGTAAATCGGAATCGATAGGGGCTATGCGTTATAAGGTATATTAACGGGTACGTTATATTATGTAGACGGTTTAAAGATAAACCAGCCGATATGTTATACGACGCGTTAAAAAATAGGTTACCGACTCGCGTCCGTTTCGCGTCCGATCAGCTTATTAGGTAGATAAATCCCACGTTTTACGTTTAACTAGTAAAATATCATAGCCTTAATAATGTTTAAGGAAAAAGGAGGTATATGATAAGTTTAAGCTATTATTCATTAAATTTGTAGGTTACGTAACCATACAGGTAATGGGACATATAATACCCGGTTCGGGCCTAGTCCGGATACGAACCGGTCGCGGTTTACATAAGGCACGTACGAAGGTACATAACGGGCTAGATACTGGCTATGCCTTTAGGTCCTTCACGAAAGGCCACTATAGCCTCTTCTAGTCTTCCGCCTGTTCCTTAATAGTAAATCCCAATTGGAACCTACTTGGCATACCATGGTAGATTGGACTACAATGCAGTTTACCAAAGTATTATAACCATCCGTAACAAAAGTGCTTAGCATAAATTTTGCGGCTTGGAATCATGTTATTACGTCATCGATGTATAGTATTGGTTTTCTATTACAGTATATAATATTTACAAATACTCTGCAATTAAAGTTTATATCGTTTTCAATACGTAATTTAAATTTCCGTAGAGCTTACGAGTGTACTTAGTATTTATAGTAAACCCTTTCGATAACTTTAGGCCTTCCCCTTTTTACATTTGTATGGTTTGTGGCGTGAAATAGCCGTAAAAGGCGTTTTGTAATTGGGTATCCAAACCGACGGTATATCATTTGTAATTCGAGTTACGTTAGGTAAACGGATTTAATTAAACGTGTTTTGAAGAAAAATCACAGGTATTTAAACTTAATTCGAAATGGTACGAATACGTTATCCGAAACGAGGATAAGCTGATTAGTTGAATATTGGACTTCTATTTCGAATTTATTTATATTAGTTAACGATAATTGAAATAGCGTTTTAAAATTCATTACGTAAAACTCAACCGGTTCAAATCGCGTGTTTACAACGACAGTCCTAAGTAACGACGCTTTGCCTTTACCGAATAGGACCTCCTAATGTTTTCCTATTTGTTCGAGCTAAAATTTCGGAAATTTCGCCGCGAGCGCGTCAAATTCTCGTTTTTCGACGGTTAAGCTCTCGGCTGCGTCAGTGTTAAGTATAATACCTTAAAATAAGTTTTCGTACCTATTGAAAAACGTAAATTATAATGTTATATAGGCGTTGGAAACGTTATTTCCGTAGTTTAGGCCTACGTTTCATATGAAAACGGCGTTTTAGAAGCTTGTCAAAATTCGTTAAGTTGCTTCGTTATCCTAAGATGTTAGGTAAATATTATTATCTTTAAAGTTTTGCTAAGGGTAGGCGTTAGATTTATCCTTTGCATTTTTGAATTCGGTTATGTATATTATTGTGGGTAGGCCTTAGACGTTGCAACGTTGTCAATTCAATTGGTCGAAGTAACAGTAGTATTTCGTGGTCAGATGGTGGCTGTATTGTTCTAGGTTTCGCAGACCGCTAGCCGGTCTACACTGTAATTTGTATGGCTAATTTCTTGGCACATGCCCTAAAGTAAAGTACAACATACTGCACTCGACTTACACCCAATGCGGTAAGTCTTCACAAAACAATAAACTTATATTACAGTCAACTTTACTATAATTAAAGTTGACCTACTGAACTATATATAATATTATTATAATACTGGCGGCTTTTTAATTTGTGCGCGCACGCTAGTGTAACTGACCAATCTTTTTCGGTTAGCACTAAATACCAGCCTCGTACCCCCTATTAATTCCAATTGACTTCCATACTGCATTGCACTCGATTAAATGCAAATTGACCACATTTGACCTTAATTGATCCGTTGCTCCGAGGTCCGAGTTTATTAATTCCCACAAAAAGGTTTTTCGCCACTAACCTTTATAAGCCTCCACTTCAACCGTGCCAGTCAATCTTGCTGGCCTCAATTCTCTGGAAGTCTTCCAATCTGTCAGCATATCCTTGTTCGCCGTCTTGTGATTTGGGCTTTCCGGGAGGTCTATTTACGTATTCTTCAATACGTATAGTCAATTTGTTACTATCCACAAACCTTTCTAATGCTTTATTTGGCGTAGCCTTCGTTATAACATCTGTAGGATCATCTTGGCCATCGATCTATCAAAACTCCTGAATATCTCTCCGTTCTTAGACTTCGCGGAGTACCATTACGTCAATTATCAGGCGTTTTTCGCTAGTAGTTCCGAGCTTTAACAGGCCCTCGAAAAGACTCCTTAAGTCTGTATAAATTACTACCGGGATAGAGGGAATCTTTAGCTACCTGTTAATAAGGTTAAGGGTTTCCCATAACGCTATATCTACATAAAAGTCCGTTATTATGCCATAAACCTCTAAAATCAACACGTTTAATGTAATCCTCTTATACTTGACGGAGGTCAAATAAATTAGGTTACCGGTAATGCTAAACTTATTTTCCCGTCTATCTTCGTTGACAAGGATTATTAGGAAGCCAATCTGTAAAGATAAGTCGGTATTACTTACAAAGAACCCGTCCGTAAAAATTATTAGCTTGGCTTTTAAAAGGTTGATTAATACCATATTAATTCCATGGTTCAAGTTGCGTATTTGCCACTCTAACCTCTTGTTTAGTTGATTGAAGTCTTTATCTATTGGTATTTGTATTTGTACTGCAATAAATAGGAGGTACAGGGTTTCCGGTTGGTATAAGGTAGCAATATAGCTACCCCGTATAAAATATTCTAAGTACCATTAAGCACTAGTCATATTAGTCTTGTCGATTGTAGCAAAAATAGCGTCCTAGCCCTGTTAGCGAAAACTTAAGCTAGTATTAATACCAAACATACGAATTAACGATCCATTAAAATCTAATTAGTTATTTTCCGTTAACGTCGTTATCGGCCTACAATTTTACAACTTAAAGTCTTCTATAACTCGTTATTCCTACACTATAAAGCTAGCAATTCCGACGAAAAAAATATCGTAAATTTGCATGCCTACTATGCCGAAGTTTTTTCCTTACGTTATGAAGAAATACGGTTCTTATAATAAAAACTTTATAGATAGCCGGGATTTAAAGTACGACCAATAAGTTAAAAACTAATGGATGACTGCGTTTACTAATTTATATAGTGGTTTAACACATCGTATTATCGTTTCTAGTAAGTAAATAACGCGGAGTTCCTATAGCAGTTCCAATAATATAATCCGTTGTAAATCCATTGCTAACTGTATATAGGCTTATGTAATATCACGGTTATGAAATATAAATTTACCATTAATTTTAGCTAAATACATTATTACCAGAGCAACTATTAAACGCTAGCTAATTTTTTTAAATCGTTCACTACTACTTAAGGATTGAATCTTTACCTTTATCTCTGTATCATTAAGCGATTAGTCGTGACTTTTTATACGGCCGCCCCGTAGTTTTTTTACCTTTAACTTTGTAGATAATCCTTGACTTAAAAATCGTAACGTTTGGATTTTAATGGATAAATTAGCCTTAGATACCAATTGTACCACACTTCGAGTCAGTAATCCGTCGATTTCGATTTTTTCGCTTTGCTTAAAAGGTTTGTCAGAAGTCTTAATAATCTTTCATATTCTAAGTTTTATTGTTAAGTCTTTGTTATCTTTTTCTTTTCTACTTACCAAATAATATTGTAAGTATAAACTAGTATATTTTTCTCCTCTTTAAAATTCATTTTTTTCGGAAGTCGTTCGCGTCGGCAGCGTTTTATTAACTTATCGATAACGGGCGGTGGAAATTTATATTAACTCGTTCGTTTAGCTTAAGGGTATTTATCATTAGTAGCCTTAATATTCAGCTTAACTTAAGTAGTCCGGAAGGTCATTAGGCTGTTAGTAGTCTTAATAACCATTTTAAAGTTCGTGATACTTAATATCTTATACGGCCCCTCCTATTAACCCAGCTCCCACTATACGAAGACTTTACTTTATAGTAATAAAGTAAGTACGTCGATTGTTATAAGCAAGCCCGTTTTTGGTATTAAGGGCATTATTAATTTAGAGACGTATCTATTCCTTTCGAAATTCCCTAAAGCCCTACTGTAAGCTGTAACACGTTTTTAAGTACTTTCCGAAGGCAGAAATTCACTCTTTAGGCGTAGGTACGCTTAAAAGACCAGTAGCATTAGTACTAGGCCGTTAAAGCTTATAGTATCATTTAAACTTTTACTGTCATTTATAGGCGTACCTTCGAATCCGTAAGAACTATCAATTTCTAACATAAAGATATTATACATTCGGCGAATTTAGGCGTATGCCTTTTTAACCTATCTAATACTCCAGTAAGCTTTTATAAGTACCTGTTTACATTAGATACCTATTATTTTAATATATTTTTAAAACACCGCCGCTTTCAAATTAGTCCTGGTATTGTAGACGACGATTTCAGGTAAAGCCAAATACGTATCAATCTATGATATACTTAATTTTTCCAACGTATCTTTTGCCGAAATGGACTTTAAAAACTTAGCTCCGAAAAAAAATATTGTGAAGTTGACGACGTGAAAAACAGGTTTATTATTTAATTAAAATACATTAATAAAGATCTTATAGTTAAAATCCTTATCCCCTTTTAGTGTAAACTTAAATCTCAGAAGGGTTTGGACATACGTTTAACAGTGGTAACAAAGCTTTTTAATGGATTTTAAGGCAAAGTTTCCACATTTTTATACCCTATTAACTTTAGGACTTTATATAGCTTGTTGATATTTAGGTAGTTAAAACGCCGATATAGTTAATGTATCTCTAGCTTCGTTAGGTTTAACACCACTGCTTTCGGGAATTAGAGATAAAACCATAAATAACCTTAATGAAAGGCGAGTAAAAACCTTTAGATATTTTTAACTAGCTCGTTTACGTCAACGTCCACGTTAACGCTAAGGGTCTTTATATTCTTTAAGAAAAATAGAAAAGAGGTAGGAGACTTAAGGATATGGAAAGTCATCGTTCCCACAATAGTTTGGATTACCGTTGTTCCTAGTAACGATAGTTTTTCTTCCAGGTTAAATCTAACTTTCGGTTCATTAGCATCGTGGTGATTAATCTTAGTAGGTGTAGTATTTTCCCTCCGCAGTGCCACATATTACAAATAACCTCCTATTAAGTGCCTTATTGCCTGAGTGTTTGGTATAATACCTTAAAATGTATAATCCACGTAACGATGGCGAAGGTTAAAGATATATAAGGGGTTAAAAGTATGATTGAAGTAAAAGAAGGGTTTTAACCACCTAAACGGTACAAAAAAGCATAGTCGGCTAATACTGGATTGCTGTGTTGAAAACAGTATCTTCATGCTACTTAATTTGCTTAAGGGCATTAACGGTGTTAGTTGAATCGGTACCTTTGATATTTATAACCTGGTTTAAGTATTTTTGTTCAGAAAAAATAGGGTACTAAATGTGATACGTCGTTTTCCAATTATTACCCTCGGTAGAGGGGTTTCGAGTAAACCAACAGCCGGCTTTACTATAAATTTAACATCTCTTACCACTATTACGACGATAGTACTTACGGTTAATAGGTTCGCCTAATTTTTTTTAACTTTAAAGTCGGTTTTATATTTCGTTTGAGGCCAAGGTTAATAAACCTGACCTTAGGTATTATGGGTGTAAGTATTTTCGGTTGAATTAATTAATTACCGTCCAGTTTTCCTTTTGCACGTTAAGGAAGTTATCAGCTTAAATATATATACCGAGCGAATTAGGTATACGTATAATTACGGTAAGAATCGAAAAACAAAACTAGTTAAAAAAGCCTTTACAGGTGGTATTTGAACGTTATAGGGTGTATTCGAACTTACTAACGCCAGTAATAGTTGCCCGTACCTACTCGCAAAGTGTGGCTTCCTTAGCGTAAGCCTTTCCCATTACCTTCTAATACATTATCAACTCGTTAAGCATTTAATTAAGGATATTTATTAGTAATTCCTCCTATTTTTTCTTTGTTATTATTGTAGTCTAACACGTTGTGGACCAGTTTATATAGTATTGCGTAAGGTAGACCCCGTATTCAAAGTAACCCCCTATACCATCGTAAATTTCGCGAAATATAATAAAGTTTATTAGGAAGGTTAAGTAATATTCCTTATCGTAACTTATAAGGATTCCGGAAAATAGTAAGTAAAAACCAGAAAGTAAAACATCTATTTACTTACAGATATTTAAAAAAGGAATTATATTAGTATTCAAAAGGTTATAAAGCTTTTCGTTATACTTCTTTATATTATCTCAAATCTTAGCGAAGTTCGTTATTAGCTTATATTTAATGTTAACTATTTTAATAAGTTTTAAATAAAAGTCGCGATAATTATCCTAAGCTTAATTAGTGTTTTTAAATGGCTCAAGTCTTAGAAGTTCCGTGGTACGATATTAAGGGTAATTTCTAGTCGCCTAACCCAATAATTAAATTCCCATTATAGGGCTTGTAATCGGTTTACGTATGTAAAATTAGAAGGAAAAAGGTTCACAAAGTGTTTGACGATTGTAATACTAAGGGTCGATAAGACCTTATAGTTTTTGAAATGCCTAACTATCTTACTTAATTAACTAGTATAGTACTTCGACGTTAATACCTTTGGCCGCGTTGGCAACCCTCGCTTAGCGTATTTATCCGCCGCTAAGGGCGTACTCTGAGTTATTTAGTAAAGATATTAAATCACCAAACAAATCAACAGATTCCTCATCGTTAACGCATAAAAAAGCTTAATTTAGCTAAGGCTAAAGGGGAGTTTCTTTAAATAGCGTGTGGGGGCGGTACGATTTCTTAACGCCTTTTCCTTTAGGTCATAGGTTTCAAAGGCACTTTTCTTATTAAACTAGTTTAAAAATGGTTTTTACCAACTTGCTAAAGCTTTCCATCGGCACGTAAATCCCTTAAAGTTTAAGTCTTCCCCTTAATTTAGACTTAACGGTTTTCTAACCTCTTTTTCACATATTTATGGTTTAGTCTTCGAAAAGCTCACGTTATTTAGAAAAAGAACGGTCATTGTGGATAAGTCTTTCGCCGCCGTCTTACTTAATAATATAACATCCCACGAAATTAGTCAAGTGCGTTTCAGTTAACTCCTTATCGACGTTGTATTCCCAAAGGTTATGGTTATAATAATTGATAAAAACTAATCCGAGGTTTTTAACTGTTTCTTTCCAAACGGAGTCGGTGATAGCTTAAAAGTAAGGACTTGCGGTAGCTATTTTGATAGACGTATAAGGCGAAAGGCTTAGTAATCTTAAACGTGAGGGATTTGATATTTTAGCGTAGAGTCGCGTAGGAACTTGGCGTCTTGGTAAAAGGTTGCGCAGCGTAACTTTTTTAACGCGACTTGGTATTTTCGCTTATATCAGCGAACTCAGCGATTAACGTGACGTAAAAAGAAAAAAGAGTAAAGTGAAGGAAAAGGTTTGGTGTAAAGGGTAAGGTCGAAGGTTGTTTTAGTAATGAAAATTGTTTAACATAAGGAATTAGTCGTTTTTCTTGCAATAGTAGTACCCTTAATAATACAAACTTAATCTTTTTCCAACTTACCATACTTTAAAACTCCTAACAGTTAATCTTAACGTCTTTGAAAAAGATCAACAAAGATTTTTTAATGTTTTCGATAGCGATATGATCGCTACCCCTAAATTTCTGTGAAAACCGATGTAACCTAAAAGTATTTTTTACTTACTACCGTAAAAACCGATGCAGAAGTAAAAGCCCTTCACAAAAATATTTCCTCTACCCTAACCGCCGTTATTTAAAGTAAATCGTAACCAGAAAGTAGCTTATTATTCTACTTAGCTTATCTATACTTGACCTAACAGGTAGGCAAGCACTGATTAGTGTTGGTAGGCCTTAGACATTGCAATGTTGTCGATTCGATTGGTCGAAGTAGCAGTAGTATTACGTGGTTAGATGGTGGATGTATTGTTCTAGGTTTGGCAAACCGCTAGCCGGTCTGCAATGTAATTTGTATGGCCAATTGCTTGGCCCATTACCTAGAGTGAAGTTCAGCATACTGCACCCGACTTATACCCAATGCGGTAAGTCCCCACAAAGCAATACACCTGCAGTACAGTCAACTTTACTGTAAGTAAAATTAACCTACTTCACTGCATGTAATATTATTACAACAATTATCAAATTTGCTTTCATTTGTTTTTTTAGGTGGGTAATCGACCTAAAATTGAAGTTTAATCAGAATTTGATTGTATATTGGGTGGTTGATAAATTAATAGCTGATTGTACAATAGATAATATAATATTTTTCAAAATATGTAAAGTTTGTTATACCTTTTCGCGGGTATTATTATAAGCGTGGTATGTTTCGCTTTCAATTATATGTTTATCCGTAATATTATGATTTTTCCCTCTAGTGTTTCATTCTCACTCGTTAATATTTCTCTTTTTAATAGCGGTATTTAGGGCGCTTATTTTACCTTGAATAACTGTTGTTGTTTTTCTGGTTCAAAACATGGTTAATAGTTTTGGCGAGCTCAGTTCAGTAATTTAACCTTTACATTTATTTTTGTCGGTTATTAATGCTAATTAGAAGTTTGCTCATTGGAGTATAAAGGTTTTTAACGATATTTTAAGGATTATATAAAAAACCGTTAAATCTTTCTTTTGTTCTTATAGTATAGGATCCAAATTTAAGTTTTCATGGTATACTTTTCGTATTATTTGGATAACTACCTTATTACTGTTATATTCCGAGTTATTGGCAGTTGAATACTTTCGGAAATTCGCTGATAAGGTATTAAACACTTTTTGTAAGCTTTTATTGATGTTTTTACGCTAACTTCTTATGTATTACGAAGTAGTGTTAATCTAATTTTTATTGTAAAATTTGTAGTTAATTACTTTATTAAAGTTCGATTTCAACCAGTTTTAACACTTCGCGATATTGATTTACCAACATAGAATGATATATATACCAATTTCAAACTTACTTAAATAATATACAAGATAAGATAATATAAAACTCTAACGGATTAATATTTAGTCCTTTATATGTATATAGTAATACTCGTATCTTATTGTAAAATTCGTTGTGTAGTTCGCCGTTATAGTTTCAATTTTTATCTTAGAATTTGGAAAAGTTAGTTAGTTTGGTTGCATCGCTTTTATTAGTTTAGAATTGGTACGGTAGGAAGTTACGGTAAAGGTCGTAATTAGTAGGCATTAATTCTTAAGGTACATATTGGCGTTTTATGCCGCTTGTATTATCTCTGGGTGCGCCGTTTTCTTCATTCGGATATTTTACATCCTAACCAAGCTATTTATTAACCATATTCATGGTATAGTTTTATCTTTTTAAAATTAAAAAGTTTGTTCTATGGCGGGTCCATGTTCGATCCGCGATATAAATAATGTTGGTAAAACTTCCTACTCTACCATCGATTCCTCCAGTTCTGTTTTCATTTCGTGACATGCATTTATTCTTGTTAAACGCCTCGTTCATTATATTTGCCCATTTTTTTCTCTTTTCTTCTCTGTCATTTTAAATAGGGGGTTTTGGCGCTTTTTTAGTTAATATCTCTTCATAAACTTCACCTTTATTACTGTATTATAGGTTTACTTTATCATTTCAATAAGTTAGGCCATTACTAACAGGGCTTTTATAGTATGGCTATTATTGCTGCCGTTCGTATCAATACCTTTATTCTATAGTTTTTTTATAGTATTTTAAAGATTATACTATCAACTATACGTTATATATTTGACGTTTAGTTTGTAAAGTCCTTCTGAAATAGTTGAATGGGTCGCGTCCTGTAATATCTCCGTTAAAATAGTTCAAAATAATATTAATAATGTATATGTTTTCCGTAAAAGGGTTCAAATTATTTACTGGTTTTTCGATTCAATTATCTTATAAGTTAAAATCAAAGTACTTTAAAATGCAACTACGAAATAATGTATTCGTAAATAGGTATTTTTTATATTATTTAGCTTTTTCCACGTCTATTATTGGTAAAACTATCATCATGTAAGAATAAAGTATGCTATAGCGGTTGAGAGGCCGGTTTTTACATGTACCTAACATGTTGTAACGGTGTTAATATTGGTTTTACGTTGTAAATAGGATTTGCATGCATTAGGAGTACATTATTTAAGGCGGTTTAGTCTTAATAATTAAAGAAAACCGCACAAATATATAAGTATAAGATAAATGAGGATTAATACAGCGTTTAAGATGAAGATTCTAACGCTTACAAATAAAAGTGAAATTCAAATAAAGTGCAAATAAGGCGTAACTAAAAACTAGTTAGGCGTTTTCAATTTTTTTTCTACCGTTTCATAAGCGTTACACTAACAAATAGGCTATTAAACTTAAGATTTAGAACTGATAAATTCAAGCAAACGGGGTGTTAAAAAGGTTGGGAGGGGGGGGAGGTGTGTGTGTGTAATCTGGGGCGGTATGTAAAGATCGGTTCTCATTCGGTAAACAGTTCGAATATCGTATTATAGCCGTTTTTATTATTTGCGAGTAGTTTAAGTACTGTGTCTTAATCGATTTTGGGTTACGTAAGATATGTAAATATTACATAGTAGCTGTTACCGAAGTGTGTAATCGGTTGAAATATTGTATTTAAATTGGATTGGTCCTAACGAAAAGTTGCTAGACGTAGTAGTTTAAACTTACGATAAGTATTACGTAATAGGACGCTCTTTGAAAAGTGCCTGGGTACGTTTAAAACATCAAAGCGAGTGGACGAGTAACGTAACAGAACTTTTAATAAATAAAGTACCAATTAGTTGATAAAATCGTATTAAAGTTTTTTTTTGTTTCTTACGCCAGATTTTACAGTTTTATTACGCTTTGGATTGCAAAGGCGCTCCAGCATAATTTTATACTCCCGTATATACTTTATAAGTCTTAACAGAACAAAAACAATTGGGACCGCTATTACATCCCGCTATAAGTATTTATCTCAAGTTTGTCTCGTTTTTCATAGGCTATCGATAGTCGACTAAATCGGCTACTAATGAATTTCGGTAGAGTCTTTATTTCGTTAACTTATCAAAATAATAATTTGAAAAATTAGTATTATAGTAGTAAAGATATTTTTAAAGCGAAAAGAGGTATTCAGAGAGTTCACGCTATAGGTAAGATGTTATAACCTCTTACTCAAGCAGTGGCATTTTACCATATACTTTGCTGATATCCCTTTTAAGCAGTGGCATTTTTTCATATACTCTGTAAATGCTACTTTTAGGCAGTGGCACGTTATCATACACTCTGCAGATGCCACTTCTAGGCATTGGCACGTTATCATGCAGATTGCAGGAATGCACCTTACAGAGTAGTATGTTATCATGTACATTGCAAAGGTGCACTCCGCAATGTGGCCGCTAACGTGCTATAGGGATATATGATAATATCAAAACTAATATACGGTAAAAAGTCCATCGGATGAGACCGAAAGCTATACTAGGATGAAATTAACGTAAATAAGGTATATGAAATGCTCTGAAACCTGAATAAATCACACATTAACTCAAATTTTATATGGAAGAGATCGATATATTCGCATATGAAATATTTTTTTAATAATTTTTAATGTAATTTAGTTCAAATCGATAATATACGCCGCTTAAGGGAATGATTATATGTTCAAACGAAAAGAAGAGAGATTTCTATACACGTAAGCCCGAAAGTCGTAAATATATATCTTCAGAATAATTAATTGTTTCTAAATTAACGAATACATATTCCAAAAAGAATTATTCATAGAATGAAATGAATACTCCGCTTGCAATACATTTATAATGTTTTTGTTATTCCTAAAATGTATCAAGATTATTCTTTATGTTAAGTAACTATAATATCTGGTTTAAAATTTGAACTTATAATGATTATTAGTTTAACATTTTAATACAATAAACTATTCAAAATAATCATTCAATATAAAGAGGTACTCGTCGAACATTAAATTTAAAATAAAATATTTATCATTCTAGCATACTTTGTTATCTTTCAATATTAAGACACAAAATAATTCATTGAGTATAGGATTCGAGAACTTTGAAAAATATCTTTTATAATAGGTATTAACATGCGAGGTAAGGGAGTTTTGAATATAAATTTCTCACCGCGATTGATGAATATTATATTCATCGATATTTAAAAAATTATATATTTCAACCATTTGTCATTCGTAAAAACCATCATTAGATGAGTATTGCTGACGAATGTAATACAAAATAATTGCTATGATTTCACCAAACTACTCACTTCATACTCAGAAAAACCATGATTAAATTCGGTTTTTAAAAGTTAATAATTGAAAAATACAACTGTTTCAATAAAAGTATTAGGAATATAGTACCTTTGAATTCAATTATTATTTCGTTTTGACTAAATTAATTTGATTTCGAGGCCATATTTGAAGCTACCATCTACTAGAAGAAAAAGGCGTTAAACATCAGGATAGAATAAAAGGTAAATTATCCAAAAAGAAATGCTTAAACTCAGGGAAAAAAATCTATTTTTTATTAGTGAGCTTAATTCCAAAAAACTAGATTTCGTCCTTTCACTTCCCTTAATTTCCAATAAAAAACAGTTTTTCAACACCGATTTTCATACGCAAATCTGTTTTCGATCGTTACAATGCATCGTCAAATCAAATATAACAAGGTATCATGGGACGCAGAAAACTCGTATCTCCTCAAAACATTTCCAACTCTGTTAAATTAAATATGAAATCCAAATCATAGAAGCCTTAAGTACGTTTCTTTATCATTAGTATACCTGGATACTTTATTGAATAACCGAAAAGCCATATAAATAAAAAGTTTACGAAAACCTTGCTAGTTGAAAGCAAAAGTCCTGGCTCGTTTAAAAGGGTGAAAACCTTGTTCAATGGACCTAGATATTAATTTAAGGTATTAGAAAAAAAAGAAAATATTATCGATCAAATCCGCTCGAAAATAATATATATACTTGAGTTTTGTCTATAAACATTTCTATAAGTCAATGAATCGTGAAAGCTTATTAATATAGCTGTTTACTTTCTACGATGCGATAACGAATGAAAAGGAAACCTTTGTATTAATGGTGATATATGAAAAGGAATGAAAACTTGGTTACATTCATTAAGTTTATATATTTATTACTTTATAAATATATAATGTATTTCAGGAGGAAAATAAATAATTATCATGATTGATGTAGGTAGTTTAAATATGATGGTCTATAATAGTTCTGCCATTTGACATTTTCTAAGAAAAACTTTACAAAAAAAACCGATAATATAAAAAGAGGTATATTATCTTAATATGTTGTACGACTTAAATTGTTATAGCTTTTCAATCACAACGTTAAAAGAACTTCGTTAAACTTTCAAATTGGGTAAGTATAGCAATTAACTTTTGTATATTACTAATTATCGTAAAGTAAAACTTTGAGGATTTACGACATAAGGATATTAGCAATATTAATATTTATATAAACTCATGGGTAACGGTTTATTACAGATTATATTCATAAGTGTCAAACTCTATCAATAACTTTGATATAAATGTTTTCTCATGTTGTAGTTATTAAAAGGATCTTAATAGTTTTAATGTCAAAGAACATGTTAAGTATATAAAGCGCATTGAAATATCATATTGTTATATACAAGTCGAAAAATCTTTTAATTTGAGAATCTATACTATATCAGAATCCTTCATAATTTAATGAACCACCTTTGTAATAAAGTAAAGTAAGTATTCTAGGATCAATAGGTAAATGATACATGAAAACCGGTAATACTATTTAATATATGATTTGAATAAACTTAAGAATGAAACGAAACATTGATCCAATGCCAAGAAATTATGAAAATATGTTTGAAATACATATGAACACACAGTGTACTTAAAAGATGTTTTATAATTATTTTCGTTAATATCATCATAACTAAAAAATTTTATTTTAATAAATCACGCCAAACCTGAAAAAAATCAGATTATTTATCCTACAAAGAAACTAAGCTGTAACACGAGGTAATTATAAATAAACGTATTTTTTAAATGATACATTCAATACTTTACGACTCATTATGAATTTAAATTATATATAATACTGTTATGTATACTACTGAGTTCAATATACCAAAATATTAAGATATTAACATAAATAAAGGACCTTTCAAAAGAAATACTACATAAACCTGTATGATAGAGCTTAAATATATCAATGTAACATGTATTATAGTAACCATACATATAATTAAGTTTTTACAGTAGTATAAATAGTGAGATTCACGTCGAAGTTTCTATCATATAAACGATATATTGATATATTTCCAAGTATTTTTCCGGCTATCTGTTTTGAGTAATAAATCAATTTTAAATTTTAAAACCATTTGTACTTCAATAAATGTTTACAACAATCCTGGTATATCATTTTCCACATATTGAAAAGAGGAGAGAAATTACTTTACATTAATAGTCAATTTAACTGGTAGTACTATAAAGTTTATAATAAGTTCCAATTTCGTAATATCCACTTCATCAATTAATGGAAAATTAGTCTTTAGAAAAGCGTTTATGAAACATTCTTTTCAATTTCAATATCAAAACAAGTAAAACCGTTGAAATTAAAACGAAATACACGTATACCTGTTTAAAAATAGTGAGAACCGTTTATAACGAAACCTGCTTTGTATTAACTTCTCATACGACAATAATATTGAAGTTATTGACTATATATATAAGGATGATATAACGTACTTTAATACGTCCCAAACATTATTTTCAATATAAATGTCGGTAGGCCTTGCCTATCAATAGGCTTTTAGACGTTGCAACGTTGTCGATTCAATCGGTTCAAGTGACAGGATTATTACATAGTCAAGTAGTAGATGTATTATTCTAGGTTTGGTAGACCGCTGGCCGTTTTTCACTGTAATTCGTATAGCCAATTGATGAGACCGTGACCTAGTGTAAAGTGTAGCATACTGTACTCAACTTACACCCAATACAACCAGAGCACACAAAACAATACAATTAACTTACAGTCAGTATAATTAACTTTACTATAAGAAAAGTTGACCTAACACACTACAGGTATTATTATTCCAATACCGGTGGCTTTTAAGTTTATCCTAGTACACTAGTATAATAATTAATATTTTCCGGTAAACGTTAAACTACAACCTTGTTAACTAGTTAAACCCCTATTAAGTTCAATTTACCTCCGCATCAAAACACACACATTTACATGAAAATTAACCACAATTACCTTCTATTACCCCACGGCTACGAGGTTCGACTTTATCGACTCCTATAAACAGTTCTCCCGACACGGACCTTTACAAATCTCTACTTCAGCCGTTCTAATTAAATAAATCTCCATCGTTAATTTCTCCATTTACCTGGCAATCTTTCAGTTTGGTAACACATCCTTAACCGTCATTACGTAATCTGCACTTTCCGGGCAGCCGATTAATGTAGTCTTTGATACGTATAGTTAGTCTGTTACTATTTAAAAACCTTTCTAGGGCCTTATTCGAGGATACCTTTGTTATAACATTAGCAAGATTGTCTTTTCCGTTAATCAATCAGAACTCCTTAATATCCCTCCATTTGTAGGCTTCGCATAATTCCATTACGTTAATTATAAGGCGTTTTTCGCTGGTAGTTCCGAGTTTAGAAAAGTATTCAAATAGACTTCTCCAATCGGTACAAATCACCACTAGAATTTAAGGAATTATGAACTTCCTGGTAATAATGTTTAAGGTTTCCTATAATAACATGCCTATATCAAAGCCGGTCATTATAATATAAACCTTTAAAACCAATACGCTATGCATAATCCTTCTATATTTTTAAAGTTCCAGTAAGTTAGGATATAGATAATGTTTAACTAATCTTTACCCATTTCTTTGTTCACGAGGGATGTTAAAAATCCGATTTTTAGAGATAGGTTTGTGTTATTTACAAAAGACTTATCCGTAAAGATTATTAAATTAGCTCTTAATAAGTTGATTCAAACTGTATTAATATCTCAATATAGGTTTCGCATTTGCTATTGAATTCTTTCATTAAACAGATTAAAGTCTTTACTCGTTGGATTTTATTCTTGGGCCTCGATAACAAGGTTATAAAAGGCCTCAAGTTAATATAAAGTGGTAAGATAGCTGCCACGGGTACACTATTTAAGGTACCGCTGGGATTTAACTAAGTTAATCTTGACGATTATAGATACATCAATGTCTTAGCCTTTTTGGAGAAACCTAAAGCTAGCATAAACACCACGTATACTTATTAACGATCCGTCAAAGTCAAATTAATTACTCTTTGCCAACTTCGTTACTAACTTATAATTCCAGAATTTAAAATCTTTAATCGACTGCTACTTTAATACTATGAAACTAACTATTCCGACGAAAAATGTATCGTTAGTTTATATTCCTATCAGACCAAAGTTCTTTTTTTACGTTATTAGTAAACACAGGTTATATATTAAATGATTCATACCTACCCGTAATTTAAAGCATAACTGGTAAGTTAGAAACCAGTAAACGCATACTATAACCAGTTCGTATAGTAACTTAACACACCACATTACCGTTATTCAAAGGTAAATAAGCCGTAATTCCTATAATAATTCCAATAATATAATTCGTTAAAAATTTGTTACTAACTATATATAAGCCTACGTTATGTTACTACTATTAATTGTAAACTTTCCTTTAATCTTCATTAGTAAACTGACTCCTCAATTAACCATTAAATGTAAACTAATATTTTCAATCGTTAGCAATTATGTAACGATTCAAGTTTTGCCTTTATCGCCGTATTATTAAACAATTCAACTTAACTTTTCATACTGTCGCCACGTAATCTTACCTTTAACCTCATTAATAATCCTTGACTTAAATATCGTAACGTTTAGGTCTCAAAATGTAAAATAGGCCTTTGATACAAATTATCTAAATTCTAGAATTAATAGGCTGTTAAATCCGACCTTATCTTTTTTTTTAAAGGTTTATCGAAAGTTTTAATAATCCTTTATATTCAAAGCTTTAATACTAAGTATTCGTTATTTTTCTCTTTCCTATTTACCCAAATAGTATTATAAATACGACCCGGTATATATTCCTCCTCTTTAATATTCCTTTTTTCTGGTGTTCGTCCACGTCTTCAGCATTTCATCAGCTTGTCGATAACGGGCAAAGGAGGTTCGTATTAACTCGATTGCTTAACTTGAGGGTTTTATTGTTACTAACCTTGAGGTAAAGCTTAGCCTAAGAGATTCGAAAAAAAAAATACAAAACCATTAACAGTTTGAACAATTACTTTAAAATTTATAATACTTGAAAATTTATACGCGCCCCTTTATTTACCCGGCTTCTTCTATACGAGGATTTCACTCTATAAAGGCAAAGTAAGTACGTCAATCATTATAAAGTTCTTTCTAATATTAAGGGTATTATTAATCTAGAGACGTTCCGATTCCCTTCGCAATTCCCTTAAAGCTTTACCGTGGACAATAATACGTGTTTAGGTATTTATTAATAACAAATATTTACTTGTTAGGTGTAGGTACATTTCAAAGACTAATAGCGTTAGAACTAAGAAGTTAAATCCTCTAATATCGTTTAGGCATTTCACTGTTATTTAAAGGTGTACCTCCAAATCCGTAAAACCTTTAATTTACATCGTCAAAATATTATACGTTCGGACAAGTAGGTGGTACGCCTTTTCTAAACTTCTCAATACTTTAATAAGTCTTTAAAAACAACTATTTAAACTAAATACCCATTATTTTATGATCTTTATAACACTCCGCCGCGATAAAGTTAATACTAGTATCGTAAACAACGATGTCAAGTGGGCACAGGTACTTGTTAATCTTCAATATCCTTAGTGCTTTTCACGTATCCTTTTCCGAAAGGAACTTTAAAAACTTTTCTCCATAAAAAGTGGTTTCTTTATTGAAAAAGTAAAATACAAGCTTATTATCCAAGTAAAATACATTAATAAAAACCTCATAATTAAAGTCTTTATCATTTTTAATGTAAATTCAATCTTCGGGAGGCTATGGCATACGTTTGGCAGTAGTAATAGAGTTCTTAGTAACTTTGAAAGCTAAGTATTTCATATATTTATAAGATACGGATCTTAAAATCTTATATAGCATGTTAACTGTTAGAGAATAAAAGCGCGTGTATTATTAACAAATCTTCAGCTTGATAAAGCTTACTACTACTACTTAAAGCCTTTAAATATAAAAGTATAAGTGCCCCCATTTAAAAGCGAAGGGAAATCTCTAACCGTTTTTAACCAGATCGTCTACGTTAACGTCGACGTTGATGCCGAGGGTCTTTAAAAACTTGAAGCAAAAAAAGGAAAGAGGTAAAAGACTTCAGAAGGTGAAACGAAATTGATCACATAATGGTTTAAACTACCATTATCCATGGTAACAATAGTTTTTCGCCAGGTTCTAAGCTAACTTTAACCTTATCAGTATCGTAACGATTAATTTTGGTAGCTATACTATTTTCCCTCCGCAATACTACGTACTACGAATAGCCTTTTATTAAGTACCTTAATGCCCCTATATCTAGCATAATACCTTGAAACGTGTAATTCACGTGACGATCGCGAAGGATAAAGGTATATAAGGAGTTAAAATCTTAGTTAGAGCAAAGATAAGGGTCTTTACTACCTAAATGATACAAAAATACGTAGTCCGCTAGTAACTAAACCATGCTAGAAGTAATGTATTTGTACTTCTTAATCTGCTTAGGGGTATTATCGCCGTTAATTATTCTTTGTCCTCGAAGTTTACGATTTAAGCCAAGTAGATTTGTTGAAAGGTAGTAGAGTACTAAATATAATACATTAACTTTCTATTATTTCGCTCAGTAAAGGAGTGTCAAGTTAACCAATGGCTAGACTTACTATAAATTCAATATTTCTTTCCACTATTACGACGATAACATTTATAGTAAATAAATCCGCTTAAATTTTACCTCTATTAGAGTCAACGGAGGTATTAACTCTAGTTTATAATCGATAGGCTAAACCTTAAATGTTAATGGCATCCATAGCCATACTTACTGTCAACTAAATAAACTACCGTAAGGTTTTTTTTTATTCACATTGAAAAAGTTGCTGGCTTTAAGATTTATACGAATCGAATTTGGTATACGCGCCATTATAGTGGCAAGAGAAAATCACAACTAGCTAAAAAATCTTTCGCAAGTGGTATCAAGTTGTTGTATGGCGTATTCAAACTTGTTAATGCTTGTAACGACTACCTGTACCTGTTCACGAAATATAGCTTCACTAACGTAGGCCTTTCACATTACTTTCTTGTATAATATCAACTTATCAATCATCTTATTAAATACATTTACTGGTATATCCTCCTTTTTCTTCAATATTATCGTCTCTTACCTCGTAGTAGCTTAATCTATGTAATATTATACAAGGTGAACGTTATATTTGAAGTGGCTGTTTATACTGTTATTAAAATCTCAAAACGTAGTTATTCGTATTGGGAAAGTCAGGTAGTAGTCCTTGTCATACCCTGTAAATATTTCGGAAAACAATAATTAAAAATCAAAAAGAGAAACCTCTATTCACTTACAAATATTTAAAGAGAACATTATTTTCGTATCGAGAAGGTTATAAGATTTTCCGTTATACTTTTAGATATCATTTCAAATCTTAATGAAATCCTTGAAAATCTTATAGTTAATATCAACTATCTTAACGAGTCTTAGAGACAAGTCGCAATAGTTATCCTAATCTTCATTAGTAGTACTTCCTAACAGTTCAAATCTTGAAGCTTTCGAGGCACGTAATTCAGGGTAATTTCCAGTTGCTTGACCCAAGAGGTAAAATCTTGTTTTAAAATTTTTAGTGTGATATCGTGTGTAGGAAAAACTGTTGTGAAAACACTTTTAAAGGGCTCAATAATTTTGATTAAAGTCGTAAAGAATAAGAGGCAACTGAAGGTTTGAAGAGAATTAAGATCTTACTTAATCAACTGATGTAAATCATTGACTTTAATTCTTTTAGTTGCGTTAGCATCTGCTACTTTATATCCTTTGCCACCGATAAAGACTTATCACGTACTTTTACGTAAAGGCGCTAAACTGCCGAATAGGTCAACAAGTTTCCTATAATTAGCACTTAAAAAGTCTTAATTTAACCAAAAGTAAAGGAGTATTCCTATAAATCATATATTAGGGCGTTAAAGTTCTTTAACTCCTTTCATTTTCCCTCGAAAGTCTTAAGAATTATGATTTTATAAGGGGTATTTTCTTTAAGCCAATTTAAAAAAAGTTTCAGCCAATTTGAGTAACGTTTTCTCCAGGATACAAATGCCACGTTGGTTTACCTCTTTCTTTAACTTATACATAACCGTATGATACATTATTTTCTATATTTCAGAAGTCCAGTAATTCAAAAAACTTACAAAAATATGGAAAAATGCGGACGCCACGGCAGTGATCTTTACTGAGGTCCAGTTCAGAATATAATATTTAAGGTAATTATTCAGGTAAGTTTCAATTAAAGTCTTATCAACATCTGTAATCCAAAGCTATCCATTGACATGGTTAACGAAAACTATTACGAGGTCTTTAACTACCTCCTTCCAAGCAGTGCCGGTAATAACCTGAAAATAATCACTTGCGGTAGTCATATTAACGTTCTTGCTTATATGAGATTTTATAGTCGAGGGACTTAAAGATCTGAGAAGTGGAAACTTGGAGTTTTGGCATAAAGTCGCGTGGGAATTTGGCAACTTAGCGTTAGGTTGCGCGACGTATCTTTCTTAGCGTGACTTGATAATTTTTGATATTTTTCGCTCAAAGCAGCGAACTTAACGATTGAATTGGAGTAGAGGAAATAAAAAAAGTGAAGTAAAGGAAAAGTTAAAGTATAAAGGGTAAGATCGAAGGTTTTCATTAATATTAAAACTCGATGGCTATTTATTATTTAGCCACGAAACTCAGTCATTCGTACAGTAATAGTAGCACCCGTAGAAGTACTGAGTTAGCCGTTTGCTAATTTATCAAACTTTGAGACTTTTAACAGACAATCTTAACGTCTTCAAAAAGGATCTTTGGTAAAGATTTCAAGGTGTTTTCGATAGCAATACCGTCGTTACTTCTTAGTTGCCATCAAAAAAGAGGCAATAGTAGGGGCCCTTCGAAAAAATATTTCCTCTATTTTGGTCTTTCACAAAGCGTAACCGGAAAGTAGCTTCTTCCTCTACTAAGCTTATCTGAGCTTAACCTAATAAGCACTGATCAGTGTTGGTAAGCCTTACCTATCAATAGGCCTTTAGATATTACAAAGTTGTCGATTCGATTGGTCGAAATAACAGTAGTATTGCGTGATCAAGTGGTGGATATATTATTCTAGGTTTTGAAAACCACTAGCTAGTCTGTACTGTAATTTTTAGCCAATTGCTTGACCCGTGCCATAGCGTAAAGTGTCGCATACTGTACTATACTTACATCCATTACAGTAAGCCAACACAAAACAATACACTCAACTTGCAGTCAGTATATACAACTTTACTATACGTAAAGTTGACCTACTGCACCGTAGGTATTATTATTTCAATAATAAACTTATCTTAAACCTAACAAGTCAATTTTAAACTATATACGTAGTAGATCTATCGATTCAAAAGTAACTCAAGAAAATTTAAATTCGGTGATATTCTACTGTAACCAACATATATCCAATATATTCGGTACAAATTTTCATCAAACTCTCGAATTTCATAAAAAAGCCGACGACTCCTGCAAAAGAGGAGTATGAACCATATAAATTTTCTTCGTTAAAACCCGACCAAACATTATATATTCTGCCTTCATTTCAATTATAACAATCTTCATGTCGCGCGTTACAATCCTAGATATATACGTTACGAATTTCGGAATTACACCCGAGATTCTCGAAACGAATACCATGATCGTCGCAACGTTTATCTGTAATGATCACAATAAATACCCGTAAGTATATAGAAGGTGTCAGAGGGTTTATATTATTAAGAAGGTAGCAGAAGTGCTGAGTGAAAAATATCGCTACCGTGCAAGTAATGATCAAAAGCCATGAGGCTATTCAGAATATACTGAGACTGAATACTTAGATTGACAACTAAAGAGCTATGAAGGAAATACTATCTATATGGTGCTGACCGTTTCCTTATATATCCGTGCCTTCATACCGTCTTCAGTACTGGATCCCTTGGATCAGTGCTGAGCCTGCTGATCTTGGATCGCTTAGATCAGTACTAATTCCACTGATCCTAATCATGTGATTGGCTTAGTCATTTCCGCTAACAAAGGAGAGGTGTTCCCCGCCTGATGTGTTAGACTTCAGGCTCTAAGTGGCTCAGCTACACACTGGCTTGCTTTCTGACCTGCCATCATACTTGGATCGTAACACCGTGATTGATATGACTTATACGTTATACGAAGCGTTAGGAAACAAGTTACGCGGTATAGGTAAATCAGGACTAATAAGTCTTATACGTTATACAAGGTATTAAAATGCGCGTTATCTAGCGTAGGCAGTCCGGAATTAATACATCTTAAACGTTATACGACACGTTGAAAGACGCGTTATAAAGCACGCACTCGATTCACGCTCGGCTCGCGTACTAAACGAATACAACCCATATTTAATATTTAACCGGTGGGATACCGTAATTTTAAATGCTTTGTGATAAAGGGAAAGGCATATTATAGACTTAAACTAAGAGTTATTAATTCTATAGGTTATGTAAATATATATATAATGTAGTATATAGTACCTGGTCCGAACGCGATCCGGGTACAGTCCGGGCGCAATTTACAAGTATTTCGTATGAGGGCACGTGATGGGTTTCGCATAGACCATACACATAAGTCCTGCATAAAGAACCACTGTAGCCTCTTTTAGTCTTCCGCGGTACCTCAAACGTAAACTTCATTTAGCACCTACTTAGCATACCATCGTAGGTCGGACTATAACAATAGTAATCGTAATTTACTAGTAGTTAGAAAAAACTTAGTTATATCCACAAAGGTGATTGTGGGATAGTAATGGTCGTGATGATGTTTCACTGTATTGAAAAACGAAAAAGGAAGAAACTAAGTCCAGAAGTGACTGTAGAGTTTGAAGTAAGGTATGTATGTATAATAACAAAGAAGGCAGGTGAGGTTGCCACTCTACCTTGATCCAACAAATGACGGGGGACAAAAGAAAGAATAATATCCCCATTATAAAGTAAACATTACAAAGTCCTCTATACCAATCCTTAAATTCCTCAACACATTCAATTTAAACAAGTCTGTCAACCAAACTACCCACAAGGAAGAAACGACTTCATGCGCGAGCTTATAATAAATACGACCACTGGATTCATTCTTCCAAACTCTGCCAAATATAACTATCTAGCCCACCATCACCAACATTTACCCCAATACCACCAGTCGAAAAACTCAAACCATTTTTACAACTAATACATCACTTTTCCCATTCTAAATATTCTCACAATAAATACGAATTACTCAACAATTACGCCTTTCTTTGAGATCTTAAAAGCAAAAAAAAAAAAAAAAAAAAAAAAAAAAAAAGCTCTTAGGTTATACAACATTCTCGACATCAAGTTACACCTCATTTTCAAAACTTGTTGCTAAATAACAATTAAGTTACCATGTTCTTACTCGATATTTCCAAATATGATTACCAGCTAAACCGAATCCTATTGCCTCAGGTACATAATAAATTGCTTTTCGTTTCGGAACATAGACAATAGTTATGAAAAATATTTCGAACACGACGTTAACCTTGTGTAATATCACACAAATTAAAATATTATCAAATGGTCTTATGTACTATATCATGAAAACGAATCGAAATCCAAAATAAACCTTTTTAATAAGTTGTTTAAAAGGTTAATTCTTCGCTTAAAATTCATAGGGTATGTATGAGCTGGTAAAGCATATTATTCCAAAAAAAAAAAAGGCAATAAGTTGTTAAAGGCTACAAAAATTATAAATATGTCTTAAAATACCTTAACACCTCCTTTAAAATGTTTTTTTTTTTAGTAAACGCCCTTACTTTGGCTTATAATAACCGCGGAATATAATTGGACTAATATATTCCTGTAAATTTATAATTTCAATAACGATATTGAAGATCTTTTTAAATTTATTTCATCGATTGCAAATAGTGAAAATCTAAGTAATACGGTTACCAATAAGCCTAATCTGAAAGAATAACCTCCGAAACAAATAAAAAAAAAACATATTCCGTTTATAAAATACCGTAGCATAGTGTAAAATGTTCTTTTCTGCTGTAGAACGCTTTAGAATATCGTACAAGATACCAGTGTTGATTTAATCAATGCCATAATCCCGTCTTATAAATAATTCCTTTTTTAATAGAAAAACCTTAAACCTTTCTTTTAATAATAATAAACTTTGAATTGATAAAAACTTTAGTATTATACTTAACCCTTTTAGTACTATTAAACTTAGTCCTATTTACCCCATGGCTTTAACAACGAGTGGACTACATAAACGTAAGTTTAATTACCGTTTTAGATAATGTTCATCGTAATGCATGTTCCTTCATTCCGAAGTTACTTAAATTTCGTTAATAGGAAGGTAATTACCTTATGTGAGGCCTGTTAGAGCGTAAATTCTAGGAACACATAAGTAGATATGCTTCGAATATGCTTATTTTTTATGTGAAGAATTTCGAATATTTAGTTAAAAGATTCCGGTTTGGGCATATTATGTATCGTAATAATTAGTTATCTGTTAACTAATTGATTAATACCAACATGAAGTATGAGATTTTTATTATTAGAGCAATAAGTCGAAGTTCTTGTAATACATATACTTTTTTAAATTTAAATGTGGATATAAAAGAAGGTTTCAAGAAATTATTCAAGATACGTTTTGCTTTTGATGTTTCAAACCCTATTAATCCGCATGATTTTTAAATGTTCATTTCGTTAATAATAACGGTCTAAATAAAGTATAAGTTGAGGAGGTTGCCACAAAAAACGCTAAATGACTTGAGTATATTACGAAGCGTAAGATTAATATATATAACAGAAGTTCCATTTAGTCGACATCTGTTTGTTCGAACGGTTTTCGTATTATATAATCTTTGAACAAAGAGATGTGCAGCATTGTATATAAGATATTGTAATGTAAAACGTGGATGTAATAGTTAAAGATTGGTTAGGTAGCCTAATTATATGTGGTTGAACTTTTTTTAATGTTGTTAGGGAAATTGACGGAAAGTTGGATAAATTTATTAGTATGGGAAATGATCTGAGGATGTAGAATGGTGGGGATTCAAATTTTAAAAGTAATATTACTCAGTATAAGAAAATGTTTCAATAGTATTTACGATAAAAATAACCGTAAGAAAAACGAAAGCATGTATGTTGTATTTATCACTAATGAATTTGTGCTTTAAAACAGTTTAACAATTATTAATAACTCGAATTAAGTTCATTGATGGGTCGATTACAACGATTTATTATTATTTTGAGCTACTATAATATGTGATTTCAAGGTATTGAAGGTCAGGATATTGGAAATGTTATAAAGTAGCTATTGAATAGAATAAATATAACATCGTTATTTAACTAATATTTACCGTTTCGCGGAATTTATAATTTTGAAATAATTTTCTTAGTGTTCAATTCGTGTTTTTACGATATTTTTATCGTAATATTTAGGTTTGTCTTCGTTATAGTCGTCAATAATATCGACGAAAAACGGTTGATAGTTACCAATTTTTTGGTTTAATAGCAGATAGGTAATAATTCCGACGAATCAGTACATCTAGAAGTAGGGGTATTGTTTACCCAAGATATTAAATCCGATAACATAGAAATGAATAATACGTGTAATAGGGTATTTTTTATAATATTAACTTTAATTCTTAGGAAATTGTTCCAATTAAAGATGTTTTTTTTTCAAAACAAAGTTCAATATTATTTCAGATTTAAAACCTTCAGGTTAAGAAGTAGTGTTTTTTATGGTTTCCTTTATATAATATCATGTAGCCATTATTAAGGCTTATACGAAGTTGTTGGCATTATGAATACGTTAAAAGACGTTTTTAACCCTCGTGCTATGCTTTGTAACCGGGATAATTCAAAGTTAGAAGGGTTTTATAAGGTTGATATAATAGTTATACGTTATAAAAATAGTTAATACTGATGTTAATGGTATTTTTGTTATTTAACTGTATGAAAAACAAAGAATATTAGAACTTTTATCACCTTTGTTAGCATGCGTGTATGGACCACTATTTTGAAGAAAGTAAGGGGCTTATACTGCTAACGTAACCGTGCTTACTTCCGAAGAAAAGAAATAAAGTTCAGTTTTTCCTAATTCTATTAATTTATATGCATCCTATTCTATCACAATATCACTAATAAGATTTATCACCACTTGAATCTTTTCCGGATACCTCTTTGTAGTCATAAAGATCGTTGTCTGCCCAGTGTACCACTCGCATAGCAGTGTATTTAAAGAATAGTCCTCACAAACAACAATTTCGTTTCTCATTACTTGAAATAACGTGAGCTTCTAAACTTATACTAAGGAATAAAAAAAGTCTGTTTTTATATTTCAAGGCCTCCAAATCCTTTAATATGAACGTTTGTATATGACAATCTCTTGTTTTCTGTCATCACCTATACCAGCGCACCGCCTACTTAATGGTGCCTTTGATTTTATTTTGGATCACTTTAGTTTTTGCGGAAGAATTTTCTTGGCAAACCACTCGCTTCATATGATACTAATTTTTACGTTCTTTTACATTCCTTAGATTCACAATCTAAGGTAGAAAATTGACTCGCTCAACAAGGTATAGAGTATATTTACCTCATAGTTACGTAGTCTCAATAATGATATATGTGTTTTAGAAGCTTTTTGATGCTTTAAGATATATTTAAGATCTTTGATATAAGTAGGCGTGAAATGGGGAGTATGATGGCCGTATAACACAGCCTGGATTAGGCTATATATTTTACGTTTGTACAATGTTATGGGTATCTAAAGTGTAAGGTACCGTAGGAATTTGTATAGAAGGTTAATTTGGGGTCTTATTTCCTGCCAAAAGTCTTGTTTGATAACGTATTATATAGGAAAAGAATATATTTTACAATGTATATAATAGGTTGGAAACCTATTCGATGTACCTAATGATACGTTATCTCTTCTAGGTATCACATAGTTCAACTTGTATAAATGTGATCCTAATTGGTAATATGGTTTCGATTTATACCATTATGCAATAATATATGTGGTTGATATAAGGCCATTTTTCTTCCAACAACAATATATAGCTTATCATTAGTAAATTAACCGCAAATTTACAGGATAATTTTTAAATTCATTTATTGGTATTAAAAAGATATGGTGGTTGGATCAATAAGTTCAAGAGTATAGCTTATAACAGGGGCATTGCATAGGGTGGTAGTTGTTATAAGATAAGGATACTTAGGTTGCGAGTCTTCCTGCCGGCATTTGTATCTTTTATAATAGCGAGGATCACACTATAGTAGATATATAGTGAGTAACACCCGGTGATACTGAAATACAAAAAAGAATAAGATAATAGCCGATTTTAATCGAGTTAAATGTAAATAACGACGGAATGTAGGTTCTTTTAAACTTTCTAATTAGCTTATTTGATGGCTCCATTCGTTTTAAGGTGAAATACGGTACTCGAGCTTTATTCCACTCGGTTCAAATCTTAAAAAAGTTCTTTAAAAACCTCCTGTTCAATTTGAACGATGGTTGTTAAAAATGAAATGAGTAAATCCAGAAAAGACGCTAATAATAATTGAGAAGTTAGTCTGCATATGTTTAAACATTTATAATTTTTATCGTTTTCACGATGACAACTTCATTCAAACGATTTGTAATGATTATGAAGTTAGTTATTTTGTAATCCCGTCATTAAAAGATATAGAATATAAAGTCGATGGATAATTCGCTTTAAAGCCGTTATGCAACCTGTAGGAGTTTAAAAAATATTTTACAATAATAGCGCTAATAAGTTCTTCGCCTACAAATACAATATTTTCGACCATAACGTCGCATGATATGGTGTAAGAAACTCTAAAAGTACGAAGAGGATAATATATTTATAGTAATATAGTAGCTTCGGTAACCTAAAATAAAGTAATTGTGCTTAGCTTGAATTAATAAGGTTTTAAATGATTTCTAAGAGGGTATTTAAATACAGTTAATCCAAAGAAGATCTCCATTATCATTTACCGTATATTTGAAACTAGAAACTTTGAGAGCATAGTTTTTATCAATGTTAATATCGATAGGAAACCTACGATTACCTTCACATATCGTATAAACTTAACGGTCATAAGCAATATTCCTGGTAATAACAGCGTTTTAGTGGTTTTAAATATCTATATTAGGATTTTTTTTGTAATTTTGAGGGATGGATTGATCAGAAACAGGGAATCAGAGGACATGCAAGTTTAAAAGCAGTGGAAAAGTAATATATTCGTGGCGAAAAAGCCGTAACTTTCGGTTTAGGTGGTGAGGGTCAGAAAGGTCTTTTGGAATATCCTGGTTACTCTATAAAGATATATTGGGTTGTATATGGTGCAACATTTTATGATAACCAAGTTTAAAAAGAAACTATAAAAGGCGTTTGACTATCGTAATTACTTTATAAGAAGTGTTTATATTTTTGTAAAGTATTATAGGTTTTTATATTCCGTAAGAAATAGTAAACGTATGTACCGTGTTATGTAATTTCACTTTTTATGTTTTCACATAGTTCATTATTTTTTCACTTTTCATGTGGTCAATTTTATAATTTGATTCGGTGGGTCATAAATGATAGTAGTCATACATTATTACACGAAAGGTTGCTTGGTTGTTACGTCAAAGTAAATAACTCTTTGCAGTATATCTCGAGTAGTTGGCTTTTAAAAAAGTTTTTCGTTTAGGATTCCATTAAACGAAAACTTGTTTTGCGAGAAATGAGAATTTAAGTCGTTTAACCATGGATTTTTCCTCGAGTTAATAACGAAGGGCAACTAGCTTTTCGTTAATTGAATTAAAAGGTTAGTAATTGCAGAGTAATCACGAAACAATTTATTGTAAAAGTTGGTAAATTTTAGAAAACCTTATATTTTGAAGAAAAGTAAAAGAATTGTTCATTACCAGATATCATGTAGCTTCTCCGAATTTATACGTATTCGAACCCCGGTTTGGATTATAATCCTTCAATATTTGTTTTTTGAAACGATAAAATTAGATTTGGATACACTTCAGTTGAATCCAGTAACTTTTAACGAATTCAATACGTAGTTAACTTGAATATGATAATCGTCGAGTGTATTATCAAAATATAATAATATATCGTCAAGGTAAGTCTAATTGAATATATTGAGAAATTCGCGTAAGAAGTTATCAATATATTATTTAAATTTAGTTGTTTTCCGAATAAGGTTAAATGGGGTGATTTTTCATTCAAAAACCCCGAATTGAATACGAAACGCGATTCTCTATTCATCGTTTTCCTTCATAGGAAGTTTCAAAAGAGCGGTTTTAATACCGAATTTGGTAACTTATTGAGCCCATAAAATATTAGAGAGCGTTTTGTTGATATGAAAAAGGTAATAAATGTTGGATTTCGTAATGAAGTTAGGTCATTAGTAGTTAACGTAGAAGTTTAGGGCGCTGTAATCATAATTTGACAATTTAGTTAGTGTTTTTCATTATACCAGGATTTGAATCCGAAATATGCTGTCGAATAGATTTACAAGGATTTTTAAAAGCTGGTTTTGGTTTCCGTTTTAAAGAATAGTTTTATATTCAATATGCAAACGATGAGGAGGTCATTCATTTTTCGAGGATTTTAGCGAATGAAAGATTAAATTTCTCAAGGATTAGTGACAGTTCATCGTTGTTAAATAATAAGTTATTTTGTGGTCAATACATTATGAATATTATCAAGAAATATAGATATAAGTCGTGTGTGTTATGACCCAAGGACTAACTGCAGGTCATGAAACAAGCTAGCGGTCGGCTGCGCCATTAAGAGTCTGATTTCCAACACATCAAGTGGGGAACATCTCTTATGTAAGCAACCCAGGGTTTGGGTTAGCCGATGGATCGCTAGGATAGCAAGGCGATCCAACGGATCCATGGATCGCTAGGATAGCAAGGCGATTCAAACGATCCAGTGCTGAAGATAGTATGAAGGCCATAGGATAAAAGGACACGGTCATCAACACATAGATAGCATTTCCTTCATAGCTCTTCTGTAGTCAATCTAAGTATTCAGTCTACACATCTGAATAGCCTCACGGCTTTTGATTATTACTTACACAGTTGCGATATTGTTCACTTAGCACCTGACTTTTGATCATTACTTGCACGGTTGCGATATTGTTCATGCAGCACCTCTTCTACCTTCTTAATAACATAAACCCTCTAACACCTTCTATATACTCACGGGTATTTAGTGTGATCATTAGAGTGTGGTCGCAGTTAGATTCTTACTGTTTTATCGAAATATAACGTTGTAAATGATACTTTTCATACATTTAGGTAACTTCTATTGTGGCACGAACCTTTTTTTCCATACATTGTTGTTAAACGTTCGTTTTAAAACAAGTATATGTTGTGTAGTTATGTAGGATACCTATTTGTGTTTTATTTGGAATTCGTTTAAAAAAACATCATATTCAAAATAGTAAGGATACCTGTTGAACTTAATACTTCGATTTGTTATAAAATATATAAATTATTGACCGGTAAAGGCGGTATACGTGGCAGCTTTTTTAAGTCGTTGGTGTGAAATTCAAATGCGTAGTAATGATAATCGGCGGATGAATTATTTATCAATAATGATATACCATTGATTATTTACATCAATTAAAGCGTTAACATATCAAATGGAACCATAACGCAGATTTACTATATATTAGGTGTTATTTAAAAGTTTTGGTAAAGTCATTGTGTCGAGTTTAAGTTCTTTTAACTCTCATATACAATTATATATAAGAGTTATACTTTTCCCTTTTCAAAGTCGATGTGGTGGTTAGTAATAGTAAAATCAAAATTTATATTAGCTTTGGTAACAAAGTTTCTTTAGCATTAAGTGGTATCTAAGGAATGAGATCGAATCAAATAACTATTCACCTTATATTTCATATATAAGTTATGGTTTTTACAGTGTAAATTTTCGGCGTAATTATCACAAGTAACGCGTTGTTTAATAACAATTCAACAATTGTTTACTTCGTTATAATAATATTTCCTAAATTATAAGCCACTTATATACTACTATTGCAAATTTTATTACAAACGATAATGCAATTGATGGTTCCCCAATGTAATTAACGTGAATATTATTATAGAGAGAACGAAAGTTATGAAATCGTTTATTAATAAGTACAATTAAGAGAACCTATTTATTATATTTCGCGGATAGGTTTGGAGGCAGTAACGATCTACCTAAGTTATCGTTAATAAGTTTCTCGGATATGGCGAATTCAATGGAAAATTAATAAGATATATTTTAAACCTTGGTTGATAAAGTTTTTTGAATATTCAGAAAAGTAGGTAAACCGTTGATTAACTTTTGATTTCAAATCTTTAAGCCGAGTAATCACAGAATTTACCGTTTTAATGTTGTAATGATACGTGTAAAGTATAGTTATACTGGCTTTGGGGTTGTTATTACGACTGCCAGCGCTGTAATAGTAATAAACAAGTAACAAAATATTATTGTTTTTCCTGTTTATAAACCTCTGAGTTTCATGTAACTTCTGTAATATTGTAACATTTCATATTTAAAAGTGTGATTTGATATTTGAAAACTTTACCAATGAATAGATTTATTTATGTTGGTTTGTTAACAATTAGCATTCCTAAGTTATATGTTGGCTTCGTAACCGGAATCAAAAGATTTTTAAACTTCATCGTTGTTATTGGATGACTCAGCCCGACCTTTAATGTCAAAGGGCGTGAAATTTGCATTAGTATCGTTTGTAGGTGATTTCAAATCGGTTCCCATTTAGGAAAAAGGTTATTAAGAAAAAGTAGCTATATAAGTAGTAATTTCAAATTGCTAGATTATATTTATCAACGTGGTTATTGTACTATTGTTTTATTATTTCATGGATTGAACGTATTTGCGAGTTGTTTCATTCAAATTGACGAGTTTTGTTCCGAGGGTTGCGATAAATGATTCATTTTGAATGTTTAATTCATTTTCTTATACGTTTCAAACGCCTTGAGATTGCTTTTGAACGAACGTATCAAAAAAATTCTTTCAATTTCAAATGTAGATATTGTGTTATGTAAAGAGAAAATCCTAAATAATAATTGTTTAGGAAAAGTTAAAATATAGTTGGTGAAAAAGAAAATATCGAGGATTTAAGCGAAGAAATTAGGTTAATACTGTCATTCAAAGTAGGCAAATACTATTTATGTTTCTCTATAAAGAATAGGAAAAGGAGCCCCTTGTTAAGAAGCTGCTATAGAGCTAGCGATAGATAATAACTTAATTACGGGGTTAATTATATGGTGTAGGCATGCTTTGAAGTAACTTGGAAGCGACGTAGGAGCATAGTAATCGCTAGGAATAGGTCTCTGGCAACTACTAGCTGAGGCACCAGCTAGTAACGAAAAAAACATAAAAAATATTACGTATTTTATGAATGAACACGTACTTGCGACAACTAACTGCACTGATTTATGACAGAAGTACAATGTTTATTACGATAAAGTTTGAAATTAATACTATATCGAAAGGGATTTGGTGTAGACAAATTCTCATTAAGGTATATTAAGGTACTGGTAAGATCGAAAAATCTTACGTACTCTTACAAAAGGCCTACGATATCTTTACCTTAACAATTAACAGTTCTACGGATCTAAAGGCACTTCTGCAGATAGTAGTAAAAACCCTTAACTGTACTATTAAAACTGAAGGTTTTATATAAACTTCACTGGTATTTGTAATATGAACACGTATAACAATTAAATCTCCACTATTTCTAAACGCTCAAAAATGGGTCATTGTTGGAATAGTACTACATGTAGTGCAGTTGGTCAACTTTACTTACAGTAAATCTGACTGTAATGAAAGTTGAGTGTATTGTTTGTATGGACTTACCGTATTGGGTGTTAGTTGAGTGAAGTACGCTGCACTTCACACTAGAGCACGGGCCAAGCAATTGACCATACAAATTATAGTGCAGACCGGCAAGCGGTCTGCCAAACCTAGAACAATACATCCACCAGTTGACCAATGCAGTACTACTGTTACTTCAACCACGATTCGAATCGACAATGTTGCAACAATCTAAGGCCCTACTAACATTTATAGTATATAATAAAGCCTTGAAGAAACTAAAACAAAAATGGGCATGCCAGCAAATCAATAATACCTTGAATAGTAAAAAAGGACGATTAATAATAAGCTTAAAATTCCCTCTCTTTAAAGTAAAGTCTTTATGTAGAGAAAGTCACGTAATGGGAATAAACCCTAGGAAATATTAAGTATCGCCAATCGAAATATAACATTTAAAATCGTCAACAGTTCCATAATTTTCCTCATTACATAGGTTTAACCGTATAAAAAACCCTTAAATCAGATAAAAGTCCTTAAGCCAAAAACCTACAAGCCGCAAAAATCAGTAAAAAAAATCCTCAAAAGCCGATTTTTGATAATCCGATAGAACGTCGACGGCGTAAAAAACCACGTAATAGGAAGATACACACCGAGAATAAAAAACTGCGATAAAGATTACAAACACAAAAAGGTATATATAACAACTTGGTATCTCAAAATGAAAAGTCCAATAAAACCATTGTTCTTAAATTACAAGTCAAAAGAATTATCAATACACCAGGCAAGTGAGTAGGGAAAACAATCGAGTTAAGATTGACAACCTCTTTATACGAAAATTTGTTTTACTTTTTCCATTAACGTAATTTCAAGGGAAAAACGTTACGATATTTAAGTCGAGGATAGTTGACGAGTTTGAAGGTAAAACTACGAATCGACCATACGAAAAATCAAAGCTAATCGTTTAAAAATATGACAATAAAGACGAAAACGAGATTTTTACTCCATCATCTATAATTCAGAAAATCAGCCAACGTTTAATCTTTGTAATTGTTGCCAGTTTAGCTACTGGTATAAGTGATGAGTTCACCCTTAATAGCTGAAATATTATCTAAATGTATATGAAATTTTCCACGAACTTTAAACGAATTGCATTATTGGACTTACCGATGGATAAAAGGGAAAAGTTTCTTGCTGAAAAGGTAATACATTATATTAGACTTTTGTACGGACTTACTAACATATATATACATTAATTTTTCATGTACTAAACGCACTTTTGAAATATGTGAGGTATCAAAACGTTTACGTTCAACCTGTATTGAATCATTATGTAAGGTAAATATTTTGGTATTATTAGCATACCAATGAACGATATAATTTTCATTAGAAACGCTTGGTTTATATAGGAGAAATAACGAGTTATTGATGAATCGGACCTTAAAAAGTGTAAATCAATGAAAAATGTGAATATGAGGACAGAAATAAAATTTAACAAATCGTTAATTCATATCTATTATATTGACTATATTCGTGATATGTTCTACAGGTTACATCAAAAAGAGCAAGCTATAAACCTATCAAAGATTAGCAAGACCAATGAGGTAAAATCACAACAATACTTGGAATTAATGGCTTAAGCGGTCTTAATCGTTACGTTATATCAGCCAATGGTATCCTACAATTTATCGACTGCAGTATACTTTGAAAACACGTAAAATAAGTATTTCAACAAGTTGAATAAACGTATTAAGGGATAAAGGAATCATTTATATAAGGTATTTGATATGGTACTAGTAAACTGAACGACGGCAAAGTTAATTATTTTTATGAACGGCTCTTTTATAAACGATATTAACCTTATATCTCAAATCGGATTTCTTATAATATTCGTCATCAAGGATAAGTCTAGTAGATAGTACATAATCACTAATAATCACGTACCCTAACTATTTGTTAAGTGTAAACGTGTAATACGAAACGTACTAACATCAGAGGTCTATGGCATATTGGCAGGTTTTAATATCGGCATAGTAATTAACGGCACGTTAAGGATTATAACTAAACAACTGGGACTGCTTCTGATATTAATAGTCGTATATAAAAACTATCAAAGCTTTTGCGAATACTTATTAAAACTAGCCATATGTTGAAACAGCAGTCAATTGCTGTACAGTCAAGTCAATAATACTGACAGTTAGTTGATTGTACCGACTGCAAGTTGACTGAATGATTTGTTGGATTGACTGTATTGACTGCAAGTCAAGTACAGTAGGTGCCAACTTTAGACTAGGGCACGGGCCAAGCAATTGGACATACAAACTAGTGTACAGACCGGTTAGCGATCTGCCAAACTTGGAAGTAAGAACATCATCACCACTTCCAATGCAATACACCAGTCACTTCGACAACAATTCGAATCGACTACGTTGCAACGATAAAGGCCTACCAACAAGAATATTTAATATACATGAAAGTTATACAAATGTCGACGAATTTTATAATCGTATTTGGTAAGTTTATAACTCGCAAAGTTCAACCGATGTAATTAATCCAAGTGAACTGGGTGTAATGGAGTGTGAATTATTAGCGTAGTACAACTAAAATTAATTAACTAGCATTGAGGCTGGAGGCTGTCTTCAGTGGCCACAGCGCACGGGCCACAAGGTGGTCTATGTACGAACCGTGGCCACGCAGTCTATACAACAACTTACTCTACCGATGCAAATGACTCCACGCTTAATGACGAATGTATTCATTGTTTTATGAGTGCGGGAATGGAAATGGGTGGATCTGGCTGGCTAACATTGCTTGTACTAGGTAGCAATGTAATGTAGTCTGAACGCTGTATAAACCAAGCCTAATCGGGACTGTATATATATATATGCCAGTGTTAATACGTGCGTATTGTAAGTGTTGATGGCCAAGACCCGATACTAAGATGTTTACACTTCACTCTGGCATAGTATTTTCATGTGGCTTCCAATCTAGTCGTTTGTGCGAAGAAGTTCTATATTCGTAGTTATATGTAGGAAAAGAACAAGAAATGTAAGTCTGGGTAACCATGTAAAGGATTTGGTATTCAGAAGCTACCAATGGAATATGCACTACGGCCCTCAGGCTTCCGAAGTCAGTCTGGCACAGCAAAGAAGAGAGACTCGAAGCAAGATCAGCTTGTGTGACGTGGGATTGGAGGTGGGCATGTCACCTCGTCCATCTCATGTTGCCATGCACGGCCCAGGAGGAATAGCGTGCACAGAGTGCAAAGAAGGAAGAACCAGACTCTACATGGAACTACTTCATGAACAAACCCTTGGACGTGCATCACGGCGCACGCAGTGACGCAGTTATTCCACGGCAACAGGATGAACGAGGGGGCTTTGCCGAGATTTATCAAGCCACCAGGGGCCAAACAGGTTCAGAAGACCAATCACACGAGAATCTGCGCCGTGGGCTGGAAGGACGAAAGAGTGCAAGGACTGACAGTTGCATCGATGGCTTCGGCTATTGGTTTTCAGCGTTTCTTTTCCGCATTTGGCGTCGTGGCTAGAATGAGCAGAAACGTCTACATGATCTATATATCACCCGATCATGTCTTTGTTGTCTGTAGCTCTTGGTCCGTTCTCGCCAGCTCTTGGCCAAGCCGCCTCTTCTCTTCGGTTCTCACCACGTTGATTCCTTTCCGATTTCCAATCGCCAACATGCTGGCTCTGCCACCTTCACTTTCGTTTCTTCTTCTCTTGGCGGCCTCCTCTGATGCCACCAAGCTTTTGCTTCCTCTTTACCAGTACCCTGAGGGACGAGCATGGGAACCGGTTTACTCCGCCATTGAGGCCAACCCGGCCGTTGTCTTCCAAGTCATCCTCAACGTGGACTCGGGCCCCGGTGGCCCGTCAGGGCCCGACAGCAGTTTTGTCACGGCCACATCGAAGCTGAACTCGTACCGCAACGTCGAGACGCTCGGCTACGTCCACTGCCGGTACGGCAAGGCGTCCCAGCAGGTGCTGAGCCAGAACGTCAGTGACTGGGCCGCCTGGAACGCCTACTCGGGCGCCAATGTCTCGGTCGGCGGCATCTTTTTCGACGAGACCCCCAACACCGAGGGCCAGGGCGGTGCCAACGACGTCGCCTTCATGCAGGCCGTCGTCGGCGCCGCCGCCACCGCCTTCGGACGCAGCAGCAGCAGCAGCAGCCGCCGCTTCACCACCATCTTCAACCCCGGCAGCGCCGTGCAGCACGACGCCTTCTGGACGCTCGCAGACTACAATGTCGTGTACGAGCAGGGCGCCGCCGCCTACTCGGCCGCCGTCCTGACCGCCAACATCCCCGCCGGGAAGGCCGGCCACGCCGCCATTCTGATCTACGACTTCGCCTCCGTCGGCAGCGCGTCCATCGCCAGCCAGTGGCTGCAGGCCATCGCCGACGCCGGCGTCGGCAGCGCCCACATCCTCGACTACGACTACGACCAGGC
>JASMMZ010000002.1:915354-942509 GCA_038502455.1 Anisogramma anomala | reverse complement strand
GGACCGACGGCCAGCCCCCGGCCTGCGACGACGCTGCGCACGTACACCGTCTCGCCCCTGGCCAGTGCGGCACCAAGCCCGGCGGTGCCCGCGGCGCCCGCGGCAGCCTCCTCCTCCGGTGGCGGTCCAGCGCCCGGTCGCGCGCGCTCGTGCATCGCCACATCCGCCACCACGGCGGGCCCGCACCCCCACCACCGGCATTCGCACCAGGGGGGCAAGCATTGTGCCCGGCGATAGGCTGGCCGCTGGTGGCTTGCCTTTTTTTTTCTTTCTTGTTTTTGTTGTTGTGGACTTCCCCCCCAATGTACTACGTATTCTGCGTCGCTTCGTGCATACAGTCGTAGGAGATCCGGGCATGTCCTCAGGCTGCGAGACTGTAAAATTCATCCATAGTAGTACAGACATTCAGCTATCCAGCGGTACAGTCAGGTATAATAGGCTAGTTATTGTATTGTTATAAAACTAGTATTTATGTTACGCAATTTGTTTTAATATATCATTTTTGTTGTAAAACTTGGTTTCTATTTCACAATTTAACATGCGATAAAAGTAGTTTTTGTAAGTTGTCGAGTATTAGGTTTCGTACATCACCTGCTGTTTTTGGTGTTTAGTAGCAGAGTAACAACTTAATCAGCAGCTAGATTCATCATCGACCTCACACATTTTCTTACTATTACGACAATAGTATCTGTGGTTATAATATTAGTTTGTTCTTTAATCATATAGTTGTTACAAATATGGGTTTTAATCCATTAGATTTTGGCAGAGTAATCAATGTTCGGATTTACCGTATTTGCGGTCAATATAGTACGCGATTGTAATACGCGTCGGAGAGGTTTTCATCGTTTTAGATGCGAAAATTATTAGTTTGTGGGAATATACCTACCAAGTTCGGGTACTTATTGTTATGATAGTAAGCGAGGATTGTAACTGGTTAAAAATGCCTTTATAGGTAGTATTTAGGCGTTTTAAGTCGCATTTAAATCCGTTGATGCCTATGATATCTGCCTAGACCTTCTTGCGTGATATGTGATTTATAGAGTGTGTCTTACCTATTACTTGTTAGCAATGTATTAATTTGTTCAGAATTTGATAAAGGATATCCGTAGGTGTTTCTTCTTTTTCATTTTTTTGGTTATTATCATCGTTTAAAGAGTTGTAACATGATTTATGTGATATTATGTAAAGTTGATATCGTGTTCGAAATCAATTTTTATTCTGTTATTAATTTTATAATATGTCTATGCTTGAGTCAGGAAGTTTATTCAATAGTATTTTACCTTAATCGTGAGATGTTTTTGAAATGGCAAGTTGAATACTAAAGGTTAAACCTCCATTTACTTGCCAATGTTAATAAACGGTATTGTTTTCATATTGAGTAGGCTTTAGGGTTTCCCGTTATACTTCTTCATATTATTTTCGATGTGAGCGAGTTTGGAGAAATTAATAGTTAGTATGAGTTAGCTGGACCTGTTTTAGAAATAGATTGCGATAGTCATCTTAATCGTCTGTTGTACTGGCCTGGGAGAATCAGTGAAACAAATAGATGGTAAAGGTCCCTGCAAATATTGCAAGTGGTATGTACATAACTATACATCCTTAGTTTTTCATATGTGTTTGACCCTGTACGCTTAATTTAGACTTCTTTTTTTACGATTTTCACTACAGTCGAACACTGTAATACCATCTATGGTTTTACCTTATATACTATCCAACAAATGGTAGCTGTAATTTTTCGATGTAGTTGGCACCAGAAAATCTTCTTAACTTGATTTTCATTATTTTGTTGATTATCAGCAGTAGCAATAGCACTAGCAGTACTAGTACTAATGGTATCAGAACCAGTTGCCGTAGTTGTACTATCACAACAAGCCACTTTCTTCAATTATAACCTTCCTTAGCCCTACCGATCATATGTCACAGTAAGAGTTAAAAGCATTTCTTAAGTAAAATGTCAGGTATCCTCAGCTTGATCGCTGTCGCTGTAAACAATCTAATACATTTGTACAAGCCTCTCGCTTAACTAAATAAACCAAGTTAGGTATCCCAACACATATCCTTACAACCGCGCCTTTCTTACTATAAGCGCCTCGATGTCAACAAACACCAATACTTCTCCTTTCAAAATTACCCGTACTATTAAGTTCAGTAATCCTCGAATCTATATACCAGTTATGGCCGTTGTGTTATAATCCAAGGACCAACTGCAGACCATGGAACAGGCCAGCGGCCAGAAGCTTGATGTCCAACTCATCAAGCGGGGATATCTCTTATATAAGGACCCAGGGTTAGGGTTGGGACCGCAAGGACCGAAGAGCGATCCAGTCGATACTACATAGGACCGCAGGAAGCGACCAGCGACTTCAACGGTCCAGTACTGAAGATGGTATGAAGGGCATAGGATATAAGGACACAGTAATTACCACATAGATAGTATTTCCTTCATAGCTCTTCAGTTGTCAATCTAAGTATTCAGTCTACACACCTGAATAGCCTAACAGCTAGTGATCATTCTGCAGCACGAACACACATCTTCTTGATATTGCACCTTTGTTACCTCTGCTACCTTACTGCTAATATAAACCCCCTAACACCTTCTGTTTACTCACGGGTATTTAGCGTGATCATTACACGCTGTTTGTAGCAAAACCCTTTATGTTCGCATATTGCAATAGAATATAGGTGTTGCGAGGCCATATACCAACATTAAGGAAATACACGCCGTATAATAGATTTAATCTGCCTAATTCGCCCAAATACTGGAGGAATTAAAAGGTTTCCATCAATTAGCAAGCTTACACCGCCTTTGTGAACACTTACCTCGCCCTCTTAAGCGCCACGAGGTGGATAGAGACATGAAGAGCGCTTTTGAACCCCTCTCACAATACTCAGCAGGCGGTCGGCGCTTTAAACGTAAAGAGATGATCATCTTTGACACTGATGATCTCAGCATCGTTACTATTAGCAAGAATATCATCTGCATAGATATCGAGAGCCTTTATCAGAGGTTGACAACTATACCGATACGGGCAACACGAATGTTAAACCTCATATCTTTAATATGTTTTCTACCTTATTATCAAAATCTACCTTATATCATTGGCACTCGGAATTTACCATAAAAGCTTGTCAATTTTTATGTTTCCAAAGCCTTCATACTGTAGAAGGGATTATTACCGTACATTTTGCTATGGATTCGGACAGCGCTACTAAAATGGTACTTAATATTTTATTTGGTATTCGAAACATTTTCTTATTATTATTTGCTATTACCGGGCAGTGCCCAATATGTAGCCAGTTTAATGCGGCCATTGCTAATTTTAAAGGTACGTATTCCGGCGGGAAGGCTTACAACTTGAGTGTTACTACCATATAACCAACACCCTATTCTAAAATTCATATTTCCAAGTTATACCATACAATCCGTTGAACAAAACATTGCAAATGAAAGCCTTGTCCCTAATTAAACAATTACACAAAGTTGAAAACCTAATCCTATATACCTGTGGCTAATTTTCGAGCAATGTGTTGTATATATGTGTTGGATGCCGATGTGATGTTATAATTAACCGTATTAGTCTTCACTTCGTGTCACCAACTTAGTCTCAACTACAAATATAGACCATATTTGTGTAACTTTGTCCACTTACTACGTAGAAGAGGGCAGGAAACACTAGAGGGTTCGGAAAAGGGTTTCAACCTAATATATTTGTAAAGAAAATTACATTGCTCTTTACAACCTTTGCTTATAAAAAAGAAATAGAAAAACGTTTGCTAGGAATCGAACCTTAAGCCAGCCTTCTTATTAAGGCATTAAGGTATCCTATAGTTTGAAGACCCGTAACATTATATGTGCGTGAAAACTGTAGTCTTGCCTGGCCAAGCTTTGTAGCTATTTTAGTCCGTATTCGACGCCTACACGTATCGAAGATCTAATAGCCCTAAGAGAGTGAATGTATTTTAAAATGAATATATGTTAGTTCAGAACACGTGACGATAAGGGAGATATACTCTACAGCTCATTGTAAAGATATACCTCACTATTTGAACCACCTTTTTACTAGGGGTTGCAAACCCAAAAAGTGTAAAATAATATAAAGTAGAGTAAATTAATAAGCAGTTGGGGTGCCGAGAAAAATGCTTTATGGACAGTTAAAGGGATTCAAAAGAAAAGTGGAAGGTTGTACTAAGCTGACAGGATGCCAATATAAGTGATAATATTTTAAAAATAAATAAATAGATAGATAGATAGAGCCGTCAAATGCGAGAGTTCATAATAAAATCTTAAAATCCTTTAAACGAAAGAAGAAAACATTATTTATACCGTAGTACAAGTCTGAAAGGCTATATTAGCATAAGTGGCGAGGGACGGAATCGGTACTGGTAAGAGCTGTTATCTGTAGCTACTGCTATATGAACAGTACGACGAGCCAACGACGATCTTCATAGCTAAAACGTGGTCGCCGAATAAGATTGAAGTAGTGAAAAAGCCGATTATTAACGCTGTGGTAAAATGGGGTGCATATAAAGTGATGGTGTTGAGTGCGGCTAGATCTGAAGAATTTTTATAGAAGTGGATACTATTAGGATTTACAGTATAGATCTCCTGCATTCCTTAATAAGCTAGTCCGTGCTCCAATGCAAAAAAGGTTGATGTAAGGTTGAATATGTTCAAAACCTATTTGATGACAAATTTGTGTTAATAAAGTATATAAAAACAAAGAATACTATAACAAAGCTATCAGAACGCTTGAAAAAGACAATAATAATTGACGGGATGTAGTTATGAAAATTTAAATGGGAATAAATTGAAATGATTAGCGATTCCGTTGTTGACTTCTCTAGAGGCAGATAATAAATCACTATATAAACAAATTTAAATAAAATTAAACTGTATTCTTTACTATTACAAATAGAAAGCATCTGTGTTAGAGTACAATACCTCGCCTGAAGAATAAATAAACAGTTACTAAAATTATAGAAAACATTGTAAATAAGAACAATAATACCTTTTTAACTCTCGTACAAACTCAAGATATAGTCATATTGGTAACCATAGCCCAAACCACTAACATAAAAATAAATAGTGGAATCTTTATATTAGCGGTTATTGTCGTAAGGACAAGCGTTAATGTAACAATGATCGTTGTTATAATAATCGCCTCTACGATGTTTGTTACCATAAGGATTGTCGCCGTAAAAATTATTATTACAATAATCATTGTCTTTAGTATTCTTACCGAGATACTCGTTGCAAATATCGTAATGATCGCCATGAAAATAGTTACAATAGGAACCAATATAGTGAAAATAGAGTGTACAATATTCAATCGATTTGTAACGGAAAAAAACTGGAAAACTTTGTTCTCTTCCTCTTCAAGCGCCTTGTTAACCCCGTCCGTAAGATTTAAAAGTCTTGTGAGTATATTAAACAAACCTTATGTTACTGCTCATTCTTGTCTATTTTTTTTGTGAACAATCTTGCGATTTAAGAAGTCTATTGTTTGTATACCTAGAAAAATGCGTTATTGAACTCGTTATCAATTTACATAAAAATTTGCAATACATATTCTATCTTGATAGACTTTGATGTTTTATACGGTTAAGAACTTTGATATTATTATGGTATAAAAAGTTAATAATAAGGCTTCATTTGTTATAAGCGGGTTGAAATATTTTCAGATTGCTATACAGGGTTTTTCCATTATCCGAGACGTTTAAATTTGTTTAAATACTAACGCTACACAATTATCTATTTTCATAGCTTTGCTCATAGCTCATTTTCGTCAATACGATAAGTTGGTTATAATGAAACCATAATTTATTACGAGGGTCGTGGGATTACGAGGGAAACTTATAGGAAAAAATAAAGTGAAGTTTTTAAACTGGGTTTATAAAAAGTAAATACCTACCTAAATTCATCACAGGATTTTTTTAAATTATATATGATCGTAAAACTTAATTCTCAGACTTAATTTTTATGAATAGTTATCTGAAGCCACAAAATACCTTCGTAATAATTGTTCATTTAGTTGTTGCATCTCTAAATAGCTAATTCTCCGTGCTATTTAATATTTATAAAGTTTCATAAAAGGTAGCCGTATAACAAGTTACTCTAGATTAAGCTTTATGTATATAGATTAGCTAACTTATGCAGTCATCAATAGATTATGTAGCTGTTTTAAAGGGCTGCTCGTTTATATTTATGTCCTAATATTCAATCATATATAATTTAGTGGTCGAAAGAACGATGCTATACAAAATTAAGATTCACAATACTTTTGAAAATACTTTCAATTTCTCTACGAGAAAACATATAGGTACCGTTGTTTAGTGCGAAGATTTAATCCAGTTTTAGGCTGAATAATATTGATTTATTAAATTTTTAGTCTAGGCTAATCAAAGAAGCGGGTTATCTTCATTTTAACGGAACTTACAAAACTAGTCTTCGATGGCCATCATGTGAACTTTGCGTTTATTTGTAATTGAGACGTGATTCCCCTATTACCCGTTGTCAGAACAGAATTTAAACTTAGTGTTAAAGTTATACGAATATTATTTTTACCAACGCCACCAGTTCTTTATATTTAATCCCAATTCATCCAGATTTCCTCTCTTTTTAACAAACTTAATAGCTTATATATTTAATATTCTGGATTCATAATCATTCTTTGAGTTTTTCAAAGTTTTATAAACAATGTTGGGTATATTTGATGAGTTACGTGTACGCGACCTTTCATTTGATACCAAAACGTCTGAGGACGCCCCAATTACTACAATTGTTTAAAGTATTTACGTCAAGATTATTACGAATTCTTACGTTTTGAAAATTGAATAAATACATAAAATCTGTTCGTAAATTTCAATACATATAGGCGTTATCAGGTTTCTTAATTTATAAGTAGTAAAGGTTCCCTCAAGAAATAATGAGTAACAGGTTAAAAATAATTACTATTCATACTATGTTATGAAGTAAGTTAAGGGGTTAATCGATTAATCTTTTTATTAACTTTATAAATAAAACCGTATATAACATTGTAAAAAAGTTTCATATTTTGCCTTTTTAGTATTCTTTATATGGCGTTTCATTTTTGGAGAATGAAAAGGTCACGTTATTATAAATTTTTGGCTCTTAAACTAATACGTCGTCATTGATAAATTTTTATTTCCTTTACAAAGTAATATTATTTAATTTTGGCAAGGAATACATTTCGTCACTTTTAAACCTAGGTTGAATGATAACTCTACCTCCCTTCTTTGTTGTTATACATTTATACCTTACTGAAAACTCTTCAGTTAGTTCTATGTTTAGTTTCTTCCTTCTTCATTCTTTAATATAAAGAAACACTATTACCATTATAACTATCTAATAAATAGTAGCTGTAAATTACCAATTGATTTGATATCATATTTTATTGTTTTTAATTATGTTGTCGCTATTGGTAGAGGGTTTCTCTATAGCAATTGAAAAATCATTTCTTTTCTTTCCATATATAACTAGTTTTTTTCTGTCACTTTTCTTCCCCTATTTTTTCAGTTAGTCGTTATCCTTCTTTTTTATTTCATTACTAGCAGGCAATTTTGAACTTTGCTGGCAGATTAGTTTTTATCTATTACTATTTTCTGCAAAACGAAGCTTTAAGAAGCTTTTACTTCCCCTGTTTCTGTTTCGCCTATTAGTAAGCTATTTAAAATTCCTATTCCCTTTTTTTTACTAATTCAAATCGTTTTTACAACTCTTTTCTTGTACTGCGTTAAATAATTTCGTTTGTTATTACCGATGCCTTCGTCACAAGCGTTGTTTAATGCTCTGCTTTTTTTACGTTAATGGTAATAAGTTGGCATGTTTTCGTAAAAGGATGTATGAACTCTTTAACAGTTTTCGTAATCTTGTGGAAAGCTTCCCTAATCGAGTTTAGCCCTTTCCCCGTCGCGAATATGACAATTCTTGTTGGCTAAAATCGTCATATCTTCTTTTTCGGTAAGAATCGCTTTATCGTTCTCGTTGGTAAGAATCGTCCCATCGTTTTCGCGAGGATTCTCGACGTATTCACAAAGATAAGCAATGAGTTTGTATGGTACACCAAGATGTGTACGAATATGATCGACAAGCTCAATAACACAAACTAGATTTCTCCCGAAATTATCCCTGCGTTGCCTAAAAACCTTTACAGCCTATCTTTCAATACTTTATAGAAACTCTTCATTTACAGTGTCAAAACGTTGTAATTGTGAATTTTATGTACTTTAACCTTACGGGTTTAGGTATCATTACAGTGAGTAAAGATATTATGTATACCAACATTTAACGCTTTTCATAAGGGTTCGATTTATTTACAGATTTTGATCTTCATGCCGAAATTAATTGATTGAGATATTTTAGACCCTTGTATAACTTTTAGTCATATACTGGTGGAAGTAGGAGCTAATTCCCTACAATCTCCGCAATATTTCCTCGCAACGTCTCCTAGAGATTATAGACGTTTTTATTGTTAGGTTTAATATGGGCTCTAGATAAGTCACTACTAAGGACCGCAACTTCATCTTTCGTTTGCAGGATTTTCTGGATGATAAGTATCACTATAAAAAGTATATTAAAACCTAGATAAGACATACTCTCGGTATAGGAACCTTGAAAGGGTATAATGAGAATTGGCAAAGCGTTATAACAGATATCTAGTTTGTACCAAAACTGGATATTTAAAATATTTTTTACCTTTCTATTGCGATTGAATGATACTAAAATACATAATTGATATTAGAGAGAGTAGAACAACTTTGCTAGCTGTTACGGATCGCTGATATTAATTTCGTTTCTCCGTATCTTTCAAAAATGAAACTATAAACCGTTACAATTTTCGCTAGGATCGTAAAAATCATAGAAAAAGATATAACGATGTTCGTTACATTTTGAAAAAAAAATTGTTACTCCAAAGATTGAAGATACGGTTAGTCTTAAGCTAATTTTCTTTATCAAGATTGAGAAGGAGATACGTATCGTAAAATTCGGTAATGCTGCAAAAACCGATTTCATAAGCGAAACCAAAACAAGCGGCTACGAGAACGAGACCATAAAATTCGTCAGAGAAACCGTTACGCCCTTTCACGAAGTTGTAGCCGCCAGCGCAGTCGCTAAAGTAACCGTAGTCGTTGACACAATCATAATTGTTGGGATAATCGCAATTATAACAACAATTCTAAAACTAATAATAAACGAAATTTATAGTCTTTTCGAACATTTTTACAAAGATCCTCTGCATACTTAGCGAAAGACTCGTCGGCTAGGGCTAGGATATTTTTAATTAACCACATTACTTTATCTGATTCCAAACTAGGTAGAAAGATTTATAGTTATTGCTTTATCTTATTGAATTCAAGAAACCATTTGTTTACTTATCATAAAACTTACTCGTCTCGCTAATTGGTGTATTCGTGAAAGATTAACCGTCTCTTACAAAGCTCCAATACGTTGGTTTACGATAATATCATTAATAATATTTCAAAGTTACATGTTTTAATTTCTCGTAATATTAAGAATGCAATTACTATAGCTATAAAAAACTATGAATACTTGCAAATTACAATTTGCGGCTTTAAAGAATTGGTCAATAGAAACGAGAATATTATAATTTACTTTTTCATTAATATAAGAAAAAATTCAATCCATACTTACTTTCTTAAAAAAAAACAATTTTGAACCTTTGTTAAGTTTAAGGTACAGTTGAAGGATTGGAAAACTATCTCCGGTAATATAGGACCGTAAATTTAATGAACTTTCAAGGTTATATGCAAGTTTAAGGCTTTTAGCTACAAATTGAATTATATTTGAAAGTTATTATGCGAAGTAACTAAGGATTAGGTTATTAACAAACTAAAAGTTAACGCACTTTTTACGAATAGTTAGCTCAAGTTTCGTAGGGCAGACGGTTTCATATCATGAAATATGATTATATTTTTCAAAAAAAAAAAAAAAATCAACGTGTTGTTTACCATTTAAAAGACTAATTTTAAGCTTACAATACACAAGGTGAAAATTCAAGCTTCATTAGCCATACATTTAGACAAAGCAGTTTAAGTGCCCATAAAATACATCGATCTTCTCAAAGAACAATCCTTTATATTTACTTCTTAATATTCTGTCGCCTTCAATGTTTTCGAAAATTACATTAAGTTTGAAATTATTAAATTGAATGAATTATTTGAGGAAACTGTAAAAAATTCATATCATATTAAATTCATAAAGATAACCGAACACGGTAATTAGATATACTTTTGAATCAACTAAAACGATTCTTTTCAACGTTAACTTAGGCCTACAGGTTAGTAACAATAGTTTCTTCAATAATACATCCTTTTAAGACAACCTGAGATTATGATATAGAAAACTTCACTTTTTTACAAAAACAAAGTTAATATGAAATTGCCAATATTTACGTTATAAGTTGAATTTAATTTGAACTCTTATATGATTTCTACAACTTTGATACTACTCATAAACTTTTACTAAACTTTTATCGATCAGCAAGTATTTACTTTTCTTACCGACGTTATCATTCACCTATTATCGGCTAAATATAATTTCAATAAATTTTAAGTAAATAAGAACAATCCAAGTATAATATCTTATTTATTCTGAATTGAAACTCCTAACAATACAACCATAATTCATACTATTCAAAGTACTCATATTAACACCGCCCATAGAAGAAAAGCTTTACAACTTCAAAGAATTAATATACAGTTTCCTGAATCGTAAAGGGATAAAGGTCTAGTAGAAGTTTTGGAAAACCAAATAACAAAGATACCTTGAATAAAAGAGTAACGGTGTATTAATCGGAATTATCACCCTTATCAGATTTCAAAACTTAATTAACACCTCCTCAACTAATCATTGGATAAATTTCATAAACCAAATCAAATAAAATACACCAATGAAATTTCTCATTTTACCCCATCAATCGTTTCATATTCAATGCTCTCTATATAGCAGCCACAAAGAACGTATTCTAATAAATCTCAAACCATTTGACAAATGACGCATTCCAGATAATTACCCTTTACAACTTTAAAATCAAACCATCTAACCTTTACGTGAAAAAAGAAAATTTCTATCATAAATGACATAGAGTTCTTTTTCCAACTAGCTTTTCACCCTAATTACTGAGATCGCTCCACTATAATAATCAATAGAAGGTTGGAACACTTTAAAACATATTTTACAAATCATTGGAATTCACTATCTCATGTAGGGAAATACAAAGGCTATACGTTTAAACTATTTCACCAATTCTGGAAATTATTGATCAACAATATAATCATTTTCTCGGAAAGGTTGGACTAGTATCTCGCTAATTTAAAACAAGTATACACCTTGTTTTCACAAAGGAGTTGATTATTATTACCCGAAAACTCCTTCATTTAATTCCAAACTATCAAACTACTAGGTTTCGATATTAATAGTCTCGGTCTCGCTACAACTTAAAAACGTATTAATGGTTCAAGTAAATTATTATTCCAGGTTAACATAAAAGTATTGAAAAACTCTTTTAACATAATTGGATTTCTCAAAATCATAATACCTTATTTATTTTAATTATCACATGCTTTATAAATACCTAAAATCTTTCTACTTATAAAAGACCGTTATAAAAAAAACGCTTTAAGGTCGAAAATCGTAATAAACACAGTATTTTACGTAATTGGCAGCATGGAAGATGGATATACATGCCAATCATTACTTATACTGGGGAAATGGCTACCCGCAGTCATAGGATGGATGTATGGAGGGTTAAAGGATACCTGCAGGAACTAGACGGACTAGGAACAACAATTCTAATACAACTCTCTACCCCTCCAAAAACCTCCCCTTAAAGATCCCGTTCTAACTGTAGTTATCTGGTGATCTGTTCAGGGGCCTAACCTGCAATCTCCTGATTCGTAGTCCGCGATATTAAGCTGAAAAGGTTTCTGGTCGACAAAAACAAAAATCTGAAAAATATCCGGGCGCCTTCCTTCAAGCCACGATGGATAGAGCTATGGGAGATTGACGAGATCACTCTATATGTGTCATTTGAATCGTTAACCATACCACCAGGTTAAAAAGGAGGAAAATCCACGTCAACTTATTAAAGCTATACGTTTGAAAGAAAAAGAACGGAAAGGAGGGAAACGAAAAAAAAACCCGGATAAAATATAAAAGAAATGAAGAATCCTTACGCTAGTAACCTTGACGGCAATGAACGTACCATTAATCAAAACGCTCCGTAATAAATTGATAACATTAATTAAGATACGCCGCGATAAATTAACGATATTATCCTTTGCTAAGGTTAAAGTTAAAAATGAAAAATTCAAAGGGCGAAAATTGAAAGGATAAAATCTATGAGGTTAAAAAAAATTAAATTGAAAATTGAAAAGTTGAAGGATTATAGTGAAGGATGATAAACAAAATTAAAGTTTACTTCTACCTTTTTATTTCTATGTTTTCTATTTTTTTATTACCCTACTTTATCACATATTAATATTTAATATAAACCTCAACTTTTATATACTCTACTACTATTTTATATGGCTTCGAAGATTTAGCTATACATTCATTGGGGGATAAATAGTAGTATGGAGAATGGATATACATTTCAAGTAAGACTTATACTAGGGAAATAGCTACCTGCAGTTATAGGAGGGATGTCTGGAGGGTAAAAGAATACCCGCAGGAACTAGCCGGACTAGGAAGAACAATGCAAATACAACTCTCTACCCCTCCAAAAACCTCCTATCAAAGACCCCATTCTAACTGTAGTCATACTCCGAGAACGTTGTTTCAATTTATAAATAACAATGTTTCTTTCCATAAATTTTATAAATTATTATATCAACGTTTACACTCATATTATCCGAACCTCAATCGCTCTTTTCCCCTCCATATTTAAAACAGCCTTAAGCGTAATTTTGGATTAATATTCTTCCAATTGAAAAAAAAACCTATATTTGTATTTCTAGCCGCTATATTCAAAAACATAAATTCAACCTATTTCATTTCTTAACCGATATCTTACCAAGGCCTCATTACATTATAATCCTTGAAATCTTGAGATGACATACCTCGTATAGATTCTTCGTCACCTTCACATAACTCTCTTTAATAATATACACCCAATAAAAATTCTCACATCCCATGAATCAACCAAGAAAAAAAAAATCAAACTTCACTAAACATAATTTCCACAGATGAAAAGAATGAAAATTAATTAATAATTTCATTTAACTTGATACTTTTAACTTAACAGTTGTTCATACTTCTAAACGTTTAAATAATGTTTCTAATATCTAATCGAAGCTACTAAAGTAAGGAGACGAGAAAGTTCGTACGTAAAATTATTTTACTATCTTCGACCAAATATTAGATAACTATCCAAACGTTTCTAATAAGTCATATCTCGCCATTTATTTAGCTGAAGCTAAAATTTTGAACGCTTCAAAACTATTATTTTAATTCTGACACCATATAAATCCCGTGTAAAATGTTATTTTAAAAAACTTCAAATGAGATAACATAAACGAAAATGCTATTTTAATATTAAAACTTGAGTATCATATCAAATTTCTAAATCGCTTACTCTACAATCGAGATTTAGTTCACGAATGCTTAATTGAAACTTCAATTTTCATTCTCAAATTTATTATAAATACTGACAATGAGATTCATTACGTCAGTCCATAAAGTATGAAAATTATCTAACATAACCACTATTTTCGTTTTAATAATGAATTAGTAGAACCTAAATATTGAAACTATCTCTAATATGATTAATTGTGAGATAATGATTCAGAAATTACCGGTAAACTTAGATTAATTGAAACCTTTAAAAACCTATATGCACAATTTATATGGATTTTATTATCAAATAACCAATCTCGATTTCATTTAGAATACCATGGAGTTTATTTATACAAGAAGAATTGAATGTCATTGTCTCGGTTACTTGTAAAAAAATTGAAAAAAATACTTTTTTACCAAGTTATACCACATATATTTTCACAAAATAGCCTGTTATTATCCTACAATGATTTCATTATTTCATCATCCTTATCGGCGATACATCATTTCCGATGACGATTCTCAATTCAAACTAGTATTTTGAAAAAGTCTTGAAAAGGTGTTGAATATAAAGTTAATAATAATAATAATTTGTAATCATTAACTAGACGGTTGCTTCAACAGCAAAGATTAATTTGTGTAACTAGGCTTACTATATTCAAAATCTAAACATACTAGTCAACTATAAATGAATTATATTCCTGCTTCATAATAACACCTTGATAACGTTCCTTTTCGAAGTATTCAAACTAACTTCAATAAGTTTTAATTCGGATTTCAATTTCACTTACTCATAAATGGTTTTGTTATTTCAATATGTCAACAATATGTACATATTCCCTTTATAAATAAACAAGTCATGGCGGGATATTCAATTAACAATAAATATTGTGACTGAAAAATCCAACGTGAATTATAATTAAAAGAACCTATGTTACAACTTGAAGGTTGGTAATCAAATCTAACTTAAAATTAGCCGAATATATAAACCTCTTAGTTGTCCAAAACACTTACTTATCCTCGTTTGGAACGTTTCACTATTATAAACTAATTTTGAAAACTTGATTTCGCTTTCGATTTCCTGCCAAATTTAAAAATTCATCCTACTGATAGTATTTTATATCTACCATCTACTCGAAATATTAAAACCATTAAACGATTCATTCCGTCTCTCCCCCGCATTTAACGTACGTGTAATAAAGATAAATGGGAAGGTGACAGTATACCAAATGAAAAGTTCAATCACCGCCATCGTACATGTTAACAAGTTCAATATATTGTTAAAAATAAATTCATAGAAAAGTATAAAGAATGAGTAAGTTTCAACGACCTAGATATTCAAATAGATTAAAAAAATTGAAAAAAAAGAGATAAAGAATAATATCGCGAATATTTCTTTTCACGAGCATTGTTTCATGTAAGTATTCCTTTTTGTGAAAACCTGTTCTCACAAGACATAATGAAACATACTTACTTTATAATGGGGATATTATTCTTTGTTTTGTCCCCTGGCATTTGTTGGACCATGGTAGGGTGGCAACCTGACCTGCCTTCTTTGTTGTTATACATACATACCTTACTGCAAACTCTGCAGTAACTTCTAGACTTAGTTTCTTCCTTCTTCGTTATTCAATACAGTGAAACATCATCGCGACCATTACTATCCCACAATCACATTTGAGGATATAACATAAGTTTTTTCTAACTACTAGTAAACCACGATTACTATTGTCATGGTTCGACCTACGATGGTATGACAAGTAGGTGTTAAATGGAGTTTACGATTGAGGTACTTCGGAAGACTAAAAGAGGCTACAGTGGTTCTTTATTCAGGAATTATGTGTATGGTCTATTCGTAACCCATCACGTGCCTTCATATGAAATACTTGTAAATTGCGCCTAGAATGTACCCGGACTGCGTTCGGGCTAGGTACTATATACCACGTTATATATATAATCACATAACCTATAAAATAAATAACTCTTAACTTAAGTTTATAATATTATTTTCCCTTTATCAAAAAACCATTAAAATTACGGTATCTCACCAGTTGAATATTAAATACGGGTTGTATTCGTTTAGTACGCGATCCGAGCGTGAACCGAGCGCGGACTGTATAACGCGTCTTTCAACTTATCGTATAACGTATAAGCCGTATTAATTCCGGACTGCTTACACCAGATAACGCGCCTTTTAATAAGTCGTATAACATATAAAACTTATTAGTCCTGATTTACCTATACTGCATAACACGGTTCCTAACGCTTCGTATAACGTATAAGCCGTATCAATCACGGGTTATTAATATTGTATAACTCGTTTTTCAACGCGTTGTATAACATATAGCCCTTATAGATTCCGGTTCACCTACTCTTATAAATATGACCTTTAACTTAACTTATAAAAACTCTTTTTTTCGCCAGTTCTTTTCCCTTTACAAATCTCTATTACGTTATTTTGTAATAGCCTCAATAAATTTCCTTTCTCAATCCCCATTTTTAATTTTCGTTTTCACATTACCTTTTTTTTTTCATATAAGACTTTTCAGTTATAATAAGTAATATTTATCATGGTTCGGACCTAAATTATCTTATTATTAGTATATTTAATGGTAATAGGTATTCTTCTGATAATGTACGTCGTCTTTTTATACCTTGATACACCTGCCGCTAATCACATTATATATTCCCCTCGTGTTATAAAACCCTTTACCTATTTGGCGCTAATGAAAATAAGGACAACTCACCCACCCGGTCAAAAATTGAAAATACCTGTGTATTTTGTATTAATTATTTATTAGATCTCAAATTACCTTCATACAATATTTAAGTCCATCCCATTTGAAGGTATCTCATTCATTTTAATTTATGTAATAAGTTAGGCCCACAAATTAATATTTTTGTATTATACATAACCATATATTGACCGTTTTATATGATATATTAGGAAAATAAGCTTACTTATAGTTTGGCCTGGCTTAAGTGTTTTATTACAGTAACTTATCCTAACCTCTTAAAAAGGCGATTTTATCATATACGTTATCCATAAATGACAGGGTAATACTCCAAGTAATAAGCCCGTTTTCACTTGTATTCTCTTCGAGTTAATTAGTTAATTAACGAGGCTTCGAAATATTGCCCGCGTTTAGTGCGTACCGACCATTTGGATAATATAAGTTATTATACCTTGAGTTCTACATCTTCGACGTTTTTTCTTTTTCAGGCCCGTAGTTTTTGAAACCTTTTTTATTTCCTTCAGTTGTTTTTCCCACTTATTGCAACCGTATACTCTTAATTAATCGTATATTAGTTCGCAACGTTTTTGCCCCAGTTCTTACCAGTATCTGACGTATACTCTTTGGTAGGTTTAGCCCAAATAGTTGAAATGATATCTTTACATAAATTCTATTTTTGTAATTAATATATGTTACAGCTTATGAAACACAGTAAACTAAATTGAAGGTTTCACCGAAAAAGCCATTTATTGACTCGCTTCTTATTTAATGACCTTTGATAACAACGAGTGAACCGAGTTGATTGAAGGTATATTAACGAATATTCCCGTATCGACCGCGTTCTTTAGGCATAAACTAATATGTTATAATCCTTTTTATCCCGCTTCAAAGGGTCGTTTTCCCCGCCCTGTTTTACGTTACTCGCCATTATCGGCCTTTCCTAATACCTGCCCCACCTAACGTTATCCGTTCTTGTTGGCTTCGCTTAATACCCGCCCCGCCTCATATTAAGCGCCCTCATCGGAATTTCTTAATACCAAACCCGCCTTATAATGTTTGCCTTTATCGACTTCTCTTTACTTACAATACTAATAGTAATAAGGGTTTTAACATTATTAGATCTTCCGTTCGAAAAACTGAAATAATAATAATAATATCCTATAAGTAAATGTTCATATGTTTTCGGTGAAAATCGCTTTATGGTCTAATATTCATCCAAGGATGCCGGGTAACATATACACGGCTTTATATATCGTATTATATTATAATAGTAATAGACTTTTACCTCTTTTGTTTAATATTATATTATTTATGAAGTGAATACAACGTATTCAATATAATTTATTTGGGATGAATTCGGCGCACATGTTCAAATGTCAGGATATTATAATATGAGACGCCCTATTCTTTAGCCTACAATTTATCTAGGATTATAATATATTAATAGTTTTTTAATACAGTTTACTTCAACCGATGAAAATCATTTTACTTCCTTAAGGTAAAATAAATATCGACACGTTTTATCCTCATGACGTCATAATCCTAGACTTTGAATTCCTCTTATATACCATTCCCTGTATCGTTCGTGCCGAGGACCAGTCTCAGGGGTATATCCCATAAAACCAACGAGGAAAATAAATCCGTAACCGCGCATTAAACTCAATTTACGTAATATATATTATGCTTTCGATCAATGTTTAAAATAATATTATAAGGGTTGGAAAAGTCGATAACCTAGTATTCATTATATATCCAATCGAGATTTTCTTTACCATGACAGTTGATTTTAATGTTACGTAAGTAAAGTGAAATTGAGTCGCCTACTTTATATCAGTTCGACGAACGTAGTCAACAGTTTACTATTATGTTCATTTGTTATTAAATATATACTATAACCACTTAAATAAATTTCTTACCTTAGAGTAAATAGGTTGGAAACGTAAAAGCTTATGTCGCCGAATTGATCGACGATTTTATATTTCTGTTTACCTTAAGGATAAGAGATATTTCGTACCTATGCGCCAGCCAATTTATACTAAACTCAATAACTGTCGACTCCATGTGATCTAATAAAAATTATTTAATGGGAAGATATAATATTTTATCCAATTACAAAAAGGCGAAGATAATCCGTAAGTATTTTAAAATTTCCAAATTAACTTTTTCAATATCACCGTCCGTTCATAAGTAATAAGCCATGAATAAAAGTCATGTAACTTTTACGAAGAAATATAAAGTTCTAAAAAACATTCCCATTTGATTCGAGCCGCGATCATTAATAATAAATGCCGAAAATTCATAAAATCGCTACTTTATATCGCGAAAACGTTTAATATACACTTTACTTGTTGTAAGTTATGAATCTTTAACTAGATAAATTTAGATAATGAATTGTTAAAAATTGGTAAATATCGGAAGTCGTTATCGGTGGACAACAGGTAGATTTGAAGTCGACGTAAATAAACAGTTAATGATAATTCATATACAAAAACGGATAATAAAATAATATAGTCAAGTACGACGGAACTTCGTATCATTATACTACGTATATATTAGACATAGATGATGAATATTTATGATTGTCCCCTTTAAATAGAAGTCCAGTTAAATAATTAAACATGAAAGGTTTTTCCCTGTATAACATATAATAGATAAGTTGTGAATCTATTATAAGATTTTCGCCGGTTATAATTTCCAATTCGTTGATTATAAACTGTTACGATAACGTAACTTATCTTTTGGATCGATATTATAATTCGTAGTTCATATCAAATATTTTGCCTTAGCTGGAAAATGTTTAACGTTTTTGGTAACTATTAATAAGCGAACCGCATATAATGGGTCGTTCGTTATATTTTAATTTTATGATTTTGATAAATTTTCCGGCTTGCGGTCTGCTAAAGCTAGAATAATACATCCGCCGCTTGAACAAGGAAATACACTTGTTACTTCGAAGCCCAATCGAATCGACAACGATGCAACGATTTAAGATCTAGCAACACCTAAAATATAAAAGTTTGTTATTATTATATCTAATATAGTGATGAAAATATGATAAAAAAATCATGTACACTGTGTTTCAACCCCAGGCTTATTTTATAATTTACAGGTTAATATATTGAGATGAAGTTCTTAACTCGCGAGCCGATTACGTAAATTATATTAAAAAAGCGAAAAAAAACTTCGGTTTATCAAATTTAAGGTTTCGAAATGAAATATCGTAGAAGAAAATACTTCAATCCTTTCTAATCTGTCAAAATAATAAATATGGTACGAATATTACATAATTCCGAAAACAACGGTTTTGAATAAATACTAATACAAGAATTATCTTATCGAAAATAGTGCAATTTTATTTTACGTTCGATAATGGTACCACATAATACATTAAAAGCTTTGGGATATTATCTTAATTTCATTCCAATAAGAACTCTGTTAACGTGATCCCCGAAAAATCTGTTTCCGCTACCGTTAGCCTATTTAGGTTTTAATATATCAAAATGAAAGCCGTAACAAATATATTTTTCAATTTTTCAAATACATATTTCCCTACATTCGTTCAAGCCCACTAAATTCCCTTTTTGGAAAGTCGAATAAAATAATTCGTTGAATCTGAAACATTATTAATAAAGTTTTAATAAAAACTGTAAAACTCTAAAAATCTTCGAATTTTCTAACCAATACATAGAGACTTTCATTCGCAAATAGCCTCGACTTCTTCGAGGTCGGTCCGGATACATATCCAAACTATTATAATGAAACTAAGGTATTTTATCCTTTTAACTACAAAATTATACATTATTAGGCTCAAATTGAACACAATATCGCGAAGACGTCGCAAAATTACGTAAACTTTCGTTATATAATGCTATTGAACATTAGAAAAATGAATTGGGCGGTCGTTTAAAGAAACCATCACAAAATCCTTTAAGATACCCTACATTATATAATTAATATACTGTTAATACTTAGTTAATGTTTCAGCTAACCTAAAATTAGTAACTAACTATTTCAATAAGCCTACATAAATTCGAAAAGCTGTTAATTTTTCTTATCCGGATATAACCCGAATATTATGAAGGGCCGTTCGAATATCTAACTTCGTAAATTAGTTCGACTTCGACAACGTACGTAGGTATTCTTTAATTATAGGTTAAGGAATAAGACTTTATTAAGTAATTTTATTCAAGTTCCGTTAATCCAAGTAAAACCACTATCTTTCTCCCGACTAAAAAAACAATAATACCGGCGCCGTAGCTGATAAAGAGTTCGCATAAACCTAACTTTTATATATTAATTTAGTAACCTATCTCCGGAATTCGAATGGTTAAATTCGTAATATAGAATGATGAGGTCTCTATAATTGATATGATAAAGATTCATTCTAGTTCTGTTTAATATAAATATAGTAGTTAAGCTTTTCTCAGTTCGTAGGTAAGGCTATTACCTTTTCTTAATTAAATAAATCACGGAATTCCACCAACTGAAGTAAAAGAAATAACTGATTTTTCTTTTATTTTAAGATAGTCAGCGCCGTAGACTGTAAAATTCTCACAATCCCGTAAAAAATCATAATAAAAGTGATTGACTAAAAATCCCCTGTACGTGATGATATCCATTAAATTTGAGTTATTAAATTAATAAAAACTCATTCAATAAGATCCCGAATATCCCTCGATTTAAGACTTACTATTACTATATCGATAATTAACCTTTTTGAATTGTTTAAAATCGAATTATTTTCGCTACCGTTTAAAGTAACCTATTAATATCGTATTTACAATATACGAAAACGTATATCCTAATAAATTTTAGAAAAATATATGCTAATATTGGGCTTCACTATTGATTAATATTTTCACTAAACTTGGCTATATAGGAAATACTCGTATTTCAGACGAACCATAATATTATATCTAAATTTCAAAAATATAATAACTGACCAAATTTTATCTTCAACCGTTATTTTTGAGCCTCGTTTATAATATGATAGTAATGAAAGTTAAAATCGATCTGGGCTTTAAAAAAGTAAATATTATTAAAAAGTATAGGGATAAGAAATGAATCTTCACTTATACGTATTTCAATTAAATTCAACTTCTTTTAACTCAATTTTACAACTAAGTCATTAAGGTTATATAACTTCTAAACGAAATTATATTTAAAATTTAGGTTGTTTCAGTCGCCGATAATAGAGAACCTTTATTTAGCTCTTCGACTTAAATCGAATATTCCTAAGCTAAAGAAAATACCAAGTGGAATTTACAACTATATTAGCACTGGTTCGACAGGTTATAACATAAATAATACCCTGTAGCCCATTTAACCCGACGTTCATTTACAATTATTTAGGTTACCCAGCGTCTTTAGTTGTAAACCTATACCAAACAGGTTTGTTATGATAACTAACTGCGATTACAGCAATCTTTTAACGTAGATACCTAAACAATATAAACCTCCGTTATAATTGTATTTCCATACGGCCGCGGTATTGGTACGTGACCCAATAATTATCGACTATAGCGTTGTTTTCAGTTTGAAAACTCTAATTCGTTCACGAATTCGAAACATTTCCCTAAGGTCGCTATATAATCGTTACGGCTAATACTTGTCGTAATGAATTCATTTCGAATACGCAAGGATAAAGGAAAGCGAAGGTTATTATACTTGATGGCCGAAAACTAATTTAAACCGTTATTTTGAGTAAGTAGTATTTCGAGCCTAATAGTAAACGTAATCCATAAGGTTTTATCGCTTATAAATAATCAGTTTAACTAGATCAAAACCTTATCCATGCGATAAAAGTTATTCAGAGTAGTTTCTATTGAAACGAAAATTTACCTGTATATTATGTTTCCTTGTATCCACCGAGTTCTTAATATATTCTAATAACCTACCTAATACCTAGCGTATAATGACCCTATACGTTAAAAACATATACCGACTTTTGATAATTCATATTTTATCTGATTTTAATATAAATTCGATTATTTAGCGCGTTGCCGCGTAAATAATGGCAGATTTATCTAATTACGGTTAGTCATATCGGTTTAGGACACTTTTAGGTATTGGAAAGCTAGTCTGAATAGCCGTTAGAGCGGTTTTCAATTATTTAATATTGATGAAGTCTTAGGCAGAATCGGAATTAAGGCCGAATATAAAAGTCAATTAAACAGGTTATTGCATTTATATTAAAGTTAATGTAATACAGCCTATAATATTCTTTAAGCGAGATATTTCGGTTTAAATTGGCACCAAAAAGGCCGATGAAATAAATAAAAGGGTAGAGAACTAGGAATTTACTGACGGTCAATCATCTCCGATAACGTTAAATTGAAACGTAAATATATTCAAATTTATCATCAATTCGTTCTATATAAGTAGTTTGTCTTTCAAAGGATGAAAGAAAACCTTAACTATACATTTTGATTCAACTTTTAAAAGTATATGAAATAAGTGTTAAACGAATTTTAAAATCAAGGAACCGCAGAAATATAAAAAAGGTTATAATTGTCCTTTATAATGGACTTATGAGTATGGTCCGTGCGTGATCTATTACGTGCTTTCGCAGGTGATACCTATAGACTGCGCTTGGGCTGTGCCCAGGCCGCGCTTAGGCCAGGTATTGTATATCACGTTACGTGCACAGCCACGCAACTTATAGACTTAACGGCTAATGGCCCAAGTTCATAACAACTGTATTCATTTCAATTTTATTAGTTATCACGGTTTATAAGAAATAAAGTTGCTGTTGGTAGGCCTGAGAAGTTACAACATTGTCGATTCAATTTGTCTTTGAATTAACAGGTGTATTGCATTGGTCAAGTGGTGGATGTATTGTTCTAGGTTTGGAAGACCGCTAGCCGGTCTGCACTGTAATTTGTATGGCCAATGGCTTGGCTCGTACCCTAGACTGAAGTGTAGCGTACTGTATTCGACTTAAACTTAATGCGGTAAGTCTCCACCAAACAATACACCCAACTTGCAGTACAGTCAACTTTACTATAAGTAAAGTCGACTTACTATACTGCATGTAGTATTATTCCAACACTGGAGGCTTTTTAGTTTGTACGCGTACGTTAATGTAGCTAACCAATCTTTTTCCAGTTATCACTAAATTGCCTCCTTGTTAATTAGCTAAACCCCTGTTAATTCCAGTTAATTCATATACTAAATCACACCTAATTACACGAAAATTAACCCTATTTGAACTTAATTGCTTTGTTGCCCCGAGGTCCAAGTTTATCAACTCCCATTAAAGGTTTTTTTTAGCTGCATACCTTTACAAACCTTCACTTTAGCCGTGTTAATTGAATAAGTCGCCATTTATAATCCGCTCATAGTCTTCAATTTTACCAACATATCCTTTGTTAAGTGATCTAGACCTTCCGGACGGCCTATTAATATAGCCCTCGATTCGTATGGTTAGCTTGTTACTATTTACAAACCTTTTTAAGGTTTTATTCAGCGTAACCTTTATTATGGCATTAGCAGGGTTATTGTTACCATCTATTTGTCGGAACTCCTTAATTTTCCCCCCTTCGTAGGTTTTAAAGAATGTTATTACGTCGATTATCAGAATTTTTTCGTGACTCGTTTCGAGTTTCCAAAGGTATTTGAAAGGACTTTTTAAGTCGATATAAATTACCTCCAGAATAGGAGGAATTTTTAACTACTTGGCAATAAGGTTAAAGGTTTTCTATTTTAATACACTTATATCGAATCCCGCTATTATACCGTAAACATTTTAAGCTAATATACTTTGGTATAATCTTCCTATATTTAGCGGAGGTCTAGTAAATTTGGTTACCGATAATGTTAAACGAATTTTCGTGTCTGTTTGTATTTCATAAGAGTTATTAAAAAGCCGATCTTTAAAAACAAATCGGTATCATTTACAAATGACCTATCCATAAAGATTATTAATTTAGCCCTTTAAAAGTTGATTGGAACTTTATTAATCCCGCGATCCAAGTTTTGTATTTGCTACTCGAGCTTTTTATTTAGCCGGTTGATATCTTTATCCGTTGGTTTTTATACTAATTCGGCGATGAATAAGATGTAAAAGGTTTTCAGTTAACATAAGATAATAATATAACTACCTCGAGTACGTTATTTTAAGTACTATCAAGCTCTAATCACATTAATCTTGTTAATTATAGTTAAAATAACGCCTTAACCCTTTTAACGAAAACTTAGGCCGGTGTTAATATTAAGCATATGTATTAACGGTTTATAAAAGTTAAGTTAACTACCTTTTGTCAACGTCTTTACAATCTTATAATTTCAAAACTTAAAATCTTTAATCGCTTACTATTTTAGTGTTGTAAATCTAGCCGTTTCTATAAAAATGGTATCGTTAGTTTGAATATCTATTAAGCCGAAATCCCCCTTTTAGGTTCCCAATAAATACGGGTCGTACGTCAAGAACTTTATTAATAGTAGGGATCTAAAATGTAATGAATAAGTAAGATATTAATAAACTCCTGTTTTAAAAAGTTCGTATAATAGCTTAATATAAAGTATTACCGTACCTAAAGGGTAGATGGTACAGAGTTTCTATGACAGTTTTAGTAATACGATCCTCCATAAATTCGTTACTAATTACTTTTAGGTTTACGTTTATATTACGGCTATTTAACGTAGACTTTCTTTTAATTTTAGTTAGTAAACTTCTATTAAAGCGACTATTAAGCGTGAGCTAATTTTCTAAATCGTTAGCGAGTACGTAAGGATATAGCCCTTGCATTTATTACCATTTCCTTGAACAATTAGACTTGGTTTTTTGTACGGTTGCCCCGTAGTTTTTCCTTTAACCTCGTAAATTTTTTTAATTTTAAAATTGTAATTTTTGGATTTTAAATGTTAAAATCGGGTCTCGGCACAAATTTTATAACTGTTTGAATTAGTAGGTCGTCAATCTAAATTTTATTTTTTTTCTTAAAGGGTTTGCTGAAGGTCTCAATCATTTTTTACGTTTGAAGATTTAGTGTTATATCTTAGTTATCTTTCTATTTCCTACTTATTAAAGTAATATTATAAATACGATCCGGTATATATTTCTCCTTTTTAATGTTACTTTTATTCGAGGGTCGTTTCCGCCGGCAGCGTTTTATCGGTTTGTTAATAATCGGTAGAGGAGGTTTGTATTAGCTCGTTCGCATGGTTTCAAGGTCTTTATCGTTAGTAGCCTTAATGTAGAGCTTAACTTAAATGTTTTGGAAATATATAGTGCCGTTAATGGTTTCAATAATTACTTTAGAGTTTACTATACTTAATATTTTATACTGGACCTTCCATTTGCCCGGTTTCCGTTATACTAGGACTTTACGTTGTAACTGCAAAGAAAGTACGTCAATTATTAAAGGGCCGTTCCTAATGTTAAATGCGTTATTAATCTAAAGGCGTTTCAATTTTCTTTGCAGTTGCCTTAAGGTTTTGTTATAGGCTGTAACATGTTTTTGATTACTTACCGAAGGCGGAGATACACTCGTTAGGCGTGAGTACGCTTTAAAACCCAAAAACGTTAATACTGAGCTGTTTGGATTCGTATTATCGTTTAGGCCTTTTACTACCATTTATAAGCGTGCCTCCAGATCCGTAAAGTTTCCAATTTTCAACGTAAAGATATTATATATTTAACGAACTAAAACGTATTCCCTTTTTATTTTTCCAATACTTTAGTGGGATCTTATAAGTACCTATTTATATTGGATATGTATCATTTAAACATCTGTTAAAAAATTTACCGCGTCAAAGTTGGTATTGATATCGTGAACGATAACGTTAGGTGGACCTAGATAAGTATTAATGTATAGTATCCTTAACGTTTCTTACGTATCTTTTATCGAAAGGAACTTTAGAAATTTAACCCTATAAAAAGAGGTTACGGAATTAACGACTTGATGGATAAACTCATTATCCTAATAAAACATATCGGCGAAGATTTTATGATTAAAATCTCTATTGTTTTTTAACGTAAATTTAAATTTTGGGGGGGCTTGGGTATATGTTTAACAATGGTAGTAAATTCTTTCAATAACTATTGAAGAAAAGTTTTCCACATCGTTATACCTTATGGACTTTAAGACTTTATATAGCCTATTATTGACTGGATAGTTGAAACGCTGATATAATTAATGTATCTCTAACTTCGTTAGGTATAGCACCACTATTTTTGGGTCTTAAAGATAAAATCATAGGTACTACCACTTAAGGGTAAGTAGAAACCTTTAGCCGTTTTAAACTAGTTTATTTTCGTTAATTTAGACGTTAACGCTAAAGATTTTTATATCTTTGAAATAAAAAAAGAAAGAGATATTGGACTTAAGTATATAAAACTTAATTACTTCCATTACAGTTTAAAAAAAAGTTATCCTTAATAACGATAGTTATTCGCTTGGTCTGAAGCTAACTTTAGTTCTACTAGAATTGTAACGATTAATTTCAGTAGCTATAGTATTTTCCCTCCGTAACGCTACATACTTTGAATAGCATCCTATTAAATACCTTATTGCCTCTATATCAAGAATGATACGTTAAAGAATATAGTTCGCGTAACGATTGCAAAGGTTAAAGATATTTAAGGTTTTAATGGTTTGGTTAGGGAAAAGTTAAAGGTTCTTACTACCTAGACAGTACAGAAAGGCGTAGTCGGCTAGTAATTAACCCTATTAAAAACAGTATTTTTGTGTCAATTAATATATTTGGGAGCGTTGACGACGTTGATTAGCTCGTCCCCTTAAAATTTTACGATTCAATTCATGTAATCCTTTTTGAAAATGATAAGGTATCAGGCGTAATATACTACCTTTTTATTATTA